>PVKE010001680.1:0-10690 GCA_004027555.1 Craseonycteris thonglongyai | reverse complement strand
GCTCAACCCGCTGAGCCGTCCCGGCTTTCCCCTCAAGAGTGGTTTTTGCCTCTTCAACTTCTCACCCTAAAACAAAATTTCACTTGAAAATAGTAAAAGTGTTAAGATGACACTTTACAATTTTATTTTAAGGATAGGACAGGCAACACTCTTCTATGAAAAGCCAATAGCATTCTGTTCTTTGGATAGAAAATTTCTCAAAAAGTTCAAAGATGTAATTATATCTTACTGCAACTAAAAATAAAATCTTGTTGAAAACTGAAGAACTCATTCTTAGTGCATGTATATTGTATTTTTATTTTGCATAGAGGGAAAGTGGGCTTTTTTTCCCTACTTACATAAGATGCTATCTGAAATTATCATATATGTTGAACTGTATTGACTGATTCAGACAATTTCAGGTAATATTAATGCTCTGAAATACTGATTTATTCAGTAACATCTCAGTTATAGAGAGCAGTTTGCAACCAGTGAATGATGGAGACTCATTTATAAACAACCAAATCCCCACACTTTACGGGTGAAAGGACTCTGCCTGTCCTGAGCCACTTCTTATTTTTGTAAATGGCATTCACTTCTGTGAAAATTATGCTCCTCAATTTTTGGTTCCAAGGGTTTTTTTTTTAAGCTTTGAGAACACAGTATCATAAGGCAACCCCTTAAATGGGTACCTTCTTAACTACTTGCCAGCTAACAGACACCACAGGATTGAAATCTAAGCCTGAAAAAATGAGGCACAAACTATGCCCTCAGTGATGGTTCTGAAACAGGAGGTTAAAATGGCCCAAAGACAGCCTTTGTCACCTGTGCTCTTCTGTCTGAAACAGGCCCTAGGGATATTATTAGTCTCTTTAACATCTGTGAGGGAATTAAAGTTGGAACACAGGCCAATGACCTCACACAGGGAAGTGAGGTATAATGTGTGACAAAAAAAAAAAAGAAAGAAAAGAAAAATCTAAGCAACAGGAAAGATGCTGCCTGCCTTTCTCTTAAATCCACTCTCTGTGTAAGAGACACCAGGCTTTGTCACTGAGGCTGAAAGGGCACAGAGGCAGATCTGAAGACTATGTCAGCTTATAGCGAAGGCACTAGCCAAAGCACCCACAGAGTTATGTAGCTCTGAGCTACAGGGACTAACGAGTTTCAGTCCTGATTTGGTTTTGAACAAGGGAAATGCTTAAGGAGATGGTAACTAGGCTTTATTTTGAATTCTTCAGCTTCATGCCTAGGTCAAGTGTTGTAGTCATTGTTCTGCTTAGACTCTTTTCACCTGTTTCTAATAAATTGCAGAATATTCACATTTTGGAGCAGAGGTTATTCTTGTGTCTTGCTGCCTTAAACAATGAAGGATGCAAACTTGACCACAGAAGACCTCAATAATGAACTCACGCAGAATCATAAAACTTTACCTCTCAGAAGGGCCTTAGAGATCAGAGTTCCACCTCAATGCTTTACAGGTGTATGAACTGAGATCCAGGCAGGTTAAACACTTCTGTCCAAGGTCACAGTCCTCATCTATGACTGCACTGGGACTAGACCATGAACTGCGGAAACTGCTTCATTGCAATTCTACCATTGCATGAAGATCTTATGTGATAAACTACAGATATGCACATGAAAAGACCTCAGACTGAAAGACAACTCTAGATTCATATTCTGTATTTATCCAGGTCATAGAAATTCCCATACTTTCAAAGATTTGGAAAGTGACAGCATTGCAATAACACATCAAAGCATGTGTCTGTACATGTGGGTGTGTGTGCATGCATGCGCAAGTATACACACACACACATGAAAATCTGTGTTATGTCTCAAAGACATGCCAGAGGCATTATTGATAGGTTACATATATGTTGGTATGGATCATTAAAAAAGGGTATGTAGAATAGATTGATTTACTCCAAGATTTTGTTTTAAAATACATGGGTTCTCTTCGGAGATTGCATACTGTATAGATTTGTATACATTATAAAGAACGTATACATATTTTAATACTTCCATTAAGAGAGAATAGTAAATCATAACAACTTTGCTACTGAACTTTAATATCTCTGCCAAGGAACTGCGCTTACTATCCTGCTGTTTTTTAAACTGTCCTTTATCTTCTTTGTTGCCATAATCACCTAAAATATAACCTTGGAAAAGGACTTTGCTTTTCTTAGCTCTAACAACTGAAAAACATCTTTGGATAAGTGCAGTTATAAAACATTACCCTCGTTTCTTTATTCTCACAATCCTCATTCTCAGATTGTAAAGATATGTCTTTCATTTTGGTCACACTTCTCATTCCCTAAAGTACAAGCTAAAAAGGTGAGGACTGACAGAGCTCCTTCTGATGGTATTTTGAACACAAGACACACTAGGCTGAGCTATTTGAGACACAATCAAAGCTCAGCTAGTCCAGTTCTCCCCTGGACAGAAATGATTGACAAAGGACAGAATCTAGTACTGACCATAGCAACAGTGACAAGAACCAGCCCTTATGCTATAGACTACCAAGAGCTCTGCATGTGTTATCACAACAATACTGCAAAAAAGATATTATTACCATGTTCAGATTAAAGTCATAATGAAAAAATCAAGAAACATATGACCTCACTTATAGGTGGAATATAACACTGAAAGGAACACAGAAACAAAGACTCATGGACACAGTCAATAGTTTAGTGGTTGCCTGAGGGTAAGGGGGGAAGTGGGTGGGAGAGATGGGTGGGGGTGAAGTAGGGAGGCAGAATCAAACATACAGTGATGGAAAGTGAGCTGATTCTGGGTGGTGCATAATGCACTGTATAGACAATGTAATGTAGAATTGTACACCTGGAAACAATGTGATTGATATCAATTAATGTCACCCCAATAAATTTAACCAAAAAAAGTATGGTTATATCATAATTTATTACTATTTATGTAAATAAGCAGTTCATATAAATTTTAATTATTTGTGAATTGTTACAATGAAAAGCTCCCCAGAAGCAATAATTGCTAACTAACATTTATTGAATTTCTCCTATAGGTCTACATCAAAACAATCCTAAGACATATCAAGATATTTCCATTTTTTATGTAAGCAGAGTAAGATTTAGTGAGTATAAGGCATTTATCCAAGATCACACAGTTAGTAAGCCGGGGAGCTGTAATTTAATTCAGTTAGTATAGGTGTATAGGCACTGGTTAAAAGGGTAGTTAAGCTGTGAAAATTGAAAAAAAAAGGGCGGGGGCATTAAGAGGAACAGGAAACCAATCAATTATAGTTATTGCTAATATTGTTCTATTGTTGCATTACTATTACCTAGGGGTTTCCTGCCGGCAACTAAACTGAGAAGAAAAACATGGTGGACTCAGTCATTTCCTTTTTATGATCTTGTCAAGATGGCCAGGGTGCTGCGAATAATTCTTAAATCTAGTCATACAAGCTATTGGAATTGAATGAAAAGAGAATTTCTCTTTGGTGATGTAATGTCCACAGACACAGGGGTCAGTGCTGGGAACTCGCCATTGCTTCCTCGTCTCCTGTCCATGTCCTCCATCTTTCTGAGCATCTGACCTTTTAAAAACCTGCTTTCCTGTATTTCTTTACTCTCTGCCTTTGGTTTGATTTGTCCACTGGAGGACGGGCAGGAGGGCTCACTGTAGGAGGCCGAGGTCGGTCTACTCATTCTCCCCAGGTTTCCTCCTGCTGTCACGAGTGGCTGTGTCATTCTATGATAGGCCACTTGTCAGACAGTGCTCTCAGAATTCCGCCATTTGTTCCTCCCTTCCCTTCAGACACAAGCTAATGGCTCTTACCTGTTGTGAGTCTAAGAGTACTTACTACATTATCCCTTGTTGAGTTTCCTAAACTCTGTCCACCTCTTTGGGAAGAGTCACTAGACAAAACTCTCCTCAACTCTTCTATCCTCCAGGTCACACAGATTATCAGGGTAGGATCCCAGCCAAACTTCACATAGAATATTTCCCTCTAGAGTCCATAGATGTTCCTTCCATCTTTGTCTCAATCCTGCAGTCAGTTTGTATTCACTACACTAAGCATTTGTGATCACGCAAGACTACATATTTTATTTATAAGTGTGGTATTGAAAAATGCATACATATGGCACCACGACACACCACAAGACATCCGCCTTCAATCTCCTTGCTTATGGACCAATTCACTCACTGGACCTAATTGTAGAAATAGAACTCGTTCATTAAGTGGGGAGTGCCTATACCTTACAATTAAGTACTTGCTGCTCTAATGACTATGCTGGACATTTCGTGTGACTGCATTTGCTTTAGAAATGTTGAATTTCTACAGCTGTATAAATGAAATGGCCAGCACTTTTCTTAGAGTTACCCACCTGCCCCACACAAATTTAGGTCAACATTTGCATTTCCTACCCCTGGCAAAAAGCATACAGTCACCAGCAGCGTGATGGCGCATGGTACACTTGTATACCGGTAGCCCTGTAGTCATAGTTTCCCAACCTCAGTTCTTTTTTTCCTAAGCCACTTGATAAATATGTGCTTTTATTTGAAATAGAAATTATATGCATGATATTAGGTTATCAATCATGCCGATTTTTAAATATTGTGTGGTATTAGGATCCATGAAAAATCTTCCTGGGACACTATTTTTTACTACTGAATAAATGAATACTGGTTTCACTGTTGTTTTTTTTAACATTTTTGACACCTTTAACAAGACATGTCTGCTGTGTTTTCTTCTATCTGTCATGATAAAAATGTTACTAGAAAGTTACGGTCTTTGTTCTTAAAAGTCATGTCCTTTTACTACAGAGAGCCGTGTATGAGCTTTCCTGATAACAGGAAGAGACAGGGATGAAACAGGTTGGTTCTATCACAGATTTTAGCTGAGTCTACTTCCCTGTTGACAACACAGGTTTAGAGTTACGGAATCTGTGTCCTCTGAGGGCAAATGCTAAAATAGATGTCACTGGCAATAGAATAGATTCTACATGGTTGTCTCGAACAAGTACTTTAAGATCAAGCTTGGTCATAAGAAGCTCACTTGGGGGACGACACAAAGCATTAGTTGACACAGCTCTGGCTTCTAAAAATGTGTCATTAAAGAAGGCCAGCTCCATTGAGCTTCACCACAAATCAAATTAAAGTTTCCTCTCATATTTAAGATGAATCACTCCTTGATCTCTGTACAAGAGATCCCAGTCTCAGACACTGATGATGGTGTAGTTATGTCTTCCCTTTCATATAACTGGTAAAAATATTTTTATAGCATATATTGAATTATATTAATATGTGTTCAGATGTGCTTAATGTCAAACAGAATTGGAAGAACCATTTAAATATTCACCATCAAGAAACTACTGCAGTAGCCCGCCCTGTGCCAACCAACAAATTATATATATATATATATATATATATATATATATATAGAGAGAGAGAGAGAGAGAGAGAGAGATGATTAGATTTGCCTTTCTTTTGAGCTCCTGCTGTATTGTTTAATTCAGATCTTATTCAAGGATTTTCTTAGGTTAAAGAAACAAGTTACGTAAATAAAGCTGCTGAGGAAGCCTCACAGATGTGTATTTTTGTGTTTACTTGTGTGCAAGTGTGTGTATCTCAGTAGTTTTTGAAAAACCACATTTTCATTCTCGAGGTTCAAGGTAAAATTGACCACTTTATTGATACTTATAACAGCAGTAGCAACAACAACCACAACAACCATAATAAAAACTTTTATTGGTTCTCAATGGCAATACAACACCTTAAATCTCTCTCTCTCTCTCTCTCTCTCTCTCTCTCTCTCTCTCTCTCTCTCTCTCTCTCTCTCTCTCTCTCTTTAGTTACTGTTCATACAACCCAGTCCCAGGTCATAATGTCATAAGCATTATGATCCTCTTAAATAATAATAATGTAGTTGTTTTCAAGGAAGATACTGGAATCAAACAGCCAGACTTGAATTTCAGATTTTCCATCTACAAGTTATCTACAGATCCTGAGAAAATTACTAGCTCACCATTCTAAGTCTTTAGAGTACCAGTAAAGTAGGATAAAAATTGGATTAATCCTAACACCTCCAACCCCCCGGTGCTTTAAATGAATTTAAAGGAGCAATGACTATAAGGTATTTATTATTTTAGTCCTGATACATAGTGAGACTTTAGTAATTGGTATGTTTTAAATATATTATTAATAAAAAAAATTTTCTGATATAGTTTCCACTTCTGAAATTATTGAATTAAAAGAAAAATTCTTTCTGAAATTAAGAAGCCACTCTATGACAGTAAATGATAGAATCGCTTCACTGTAAGTTAATGGAAATGGTTTAGATAAAATTTTGATTGTGTTAGCCTTCATCTTCCCTTTCCAGTTAGGTGTTACATTTAGCAATCTAGCTAACATCTAGCTACATTTAGCTAACCCATTAGCAGTCAATACATACTACTAGCATGATACTCACTATGGAAAAAGAATTGAAAATAATCACGAACATCATCCTAAGGCTCTGCATTATAATCCCTTTTAGACCACTAGATCTCTCCATCCATTCGAGTGATCATATTTGTAATATATATTCAATTGGATGACTATTCATATTTCAGTTATATATTGTTGCCTAACAAAGTGTTGAAAAATTTAACAACTGAAAAAAAGAATATATATATATATATATGTATGTATGTATGTATATGTATGTATGTATGTGTATGTGTGTGTATATATATATATATATAATTAGATTTAATTATTTTATGGGTCAGAAACTCAGACAGGACCTGGTAGGTGGTATTTTTTCCCATGTGCCGCAAGCTGGGGTCACTTCAGTGGCATCCCATTGGCGTCACAGTTAGTCTGAGGGAGACAAGATGGTGACTCACGTGACCAGTGCCTTGGAAACAGGCAATGGATGGAAGGCCGGGCTCAGCTACTCCAACATGGTCTGTCCTTATTGAAAACAAGAACTTCTTCTTTGACAGCTCAGGGCTCTAAGAGAACAAGGTAGAAATAATCTAGCATAGTGCCTTAGATATACTGAGGAATAAATATCAATAAATATTTGTGAACTGATTGAATGCATCTCCTGGGAGTATTTTCACTGTATAAGAGAGGTGAGAAAAAACTTCGTAAGTTAAAGGTTTGGATAAATGATATTTAGCATCAGTATTTAGCACTATATTAAATGAACACAATCAATGAGTATGGGCTCATGGATAAGATATTGTTGCTTCAGTTAACTTGACCACAGCAAACTCTCCATCTGAGCACTGATGGTAACAGTGTTTAGGTAGCAGTTTCATACATTGCACTCTTTGGACTGCTGCGGATAACGTACAAACAAAAAGGGACTCAGAGATTCCTACATCATAAGCTGTATGACAACAGGATAGTTTTTTCTCATGGTTGAAAAGTCAAACCATTACATATAGATATGTTATCACTCTTTATTTAAAATAAAATAACATTTTATTGTTTAAAAACAAATACAATTATTCTAGCATTTCAGATATTTAAATTTCCACACAATTCATTTGCATGTTTTTATTAGTGGTGGTAAATTGAGATGGTAATTCATCTGATAAAAAAAAACAAAACAAAAAAAAAACAGGAAACTAGTTCAAAGTCAGTGCACTTAATTCCAGCCTCGTGATAAGATTCTTTAATATTATAATTATCAAAAGAAAAATAAATTTAAAGTATACTGACATGATTTGCAACTTTGAATTATAGTCATAAAGATGAAAAGAGGAAACTGCTTCATTCAGCATTTAAAAACTGAAATTAAAAATAAAACTATACTAAACACTAGTTTTTATTGGGGGACAATTAAGAAAAAAGAACAGCATATTACATTCTGAGGACTCTCAAAGCTGTTATTTAAATAACAGCATCGCTAGTTATTGAGTATCTACAATGGACCAAGTATAGAGCCAGTGGATCATTACACTCATTTTACAGATAAAGAAATCGTGTCCTACAGTTGTCAACTAGTTGTTCCCAATTTATACAGCTAAAACATGACATGACAAGCTAATATTTAAACCCAAGTCTGGTTAGTGCCTAAATCTGTGCACCTAACCATCTTAGTTCATTTGCTCTACTTTTTTATTTTTCCTTCATCAGGTAATGATTGGATGGTTAAGAAGTATAAGTTCAGGTGCAGGTGATAAAGACAGACACAGAGTCCCTACTCCTTTGTAGGAATCCATCTAGTTTGTGGAGCTGTATAGTAAACAAGATATGTATAGGAGTCATATTGTAATTAACGTTATGGAGAAAAATAGAGTAGTTCAGGGGTATGTGCAATATCGTATGGGGCTGATATTAATATAATGGCAATGAATAAAATCTTACTGAAATATTTAAAGCATTCTTTCACTTGTATGCTTCCAGGACCTTGAAATTACTTTTAGGAGAATATCAAGTTCCTAATTATAATGAAAATGAAGTGACTGTAGAGAGCTTTGTACTCATTTATACCTCCAGGTACAAAGTAGGATTAAACTTGCAAGGACAGAGAGCTTCCTAATATATATGATAGTAGTCAGGTTTGGAAATCTCATATGGTGTAGCATATCACCTTCAGCACATAGAGAACTAAAAACACTGGAAATAACAATGTTTTGTTTTGTTTTTTAATAAATTATCTTAAGGGATGAGTGTGATCAAATTAAAATTACTTAACACATAAATGCATAGCTGAATCTGGGTGTACATTATGGATTTTGATTCACTGTTAGTCAGTATGTTCTTTTCCATAGAATATATTGGTCAATTTAATAATATATGATATAATATTATATATTAACCAATATTATATTGGTCAATATAATATAGATGGAGGGGAAGGAGGATTGTAAGAAATGGACAGCTTCAAGTCAGCTTATGGATCCAGTAAAAATAAACTAAGGTTAGCTCATCAAAACCAAAAGATGAAGATCAGGCGATTCCAGATGTCTTTCAGCATCAATCTGCAGTCTTCTTTGGTGATATAAATATGACTTAACTTCAACAAGCCCCCAGTTTTAATGATTCTTATGAAATTTTTTTTGTTTATCTATCTATCTGTCTATCTATCTATCTATTTCTTTATTATTTATGTATTTAGAAGGTGGGACAGAGAGAAAGAAATAGAGAGAGAGAGAGAGAGAGAGAGAGAAGGGAGGAGGGCCCAGAGCAGTCTCCATAGTTGTACACCATTAGCTGTGACCTAGATTCATTCCACACAGGTGGACGTGGGGCCACATAGGGCAGGAACTGAACTGAGGGCCTCCTGCCTGGGAGACGAGAACCTTCACCACCATCCCAGCAGTTACCAGTTGAGCTGCACTATGAGTTTGCACGGGCCTAGGTCAGGATTTGATCCTCATACCTCAAAATTGCAAGGCAAGTGCTCATCGGCTGAGCTATCCCAGCACCCCTGAGATTTGCAAATTTTCAAGAGATACCATCAAGAGCTAAGCCTGCAGTAGGTGTCTCAACCTCTGTCCCAAGTGTTGGTGGCCTGAGGGACCAGGGCGGGGATCAGGAGACCTGGCTATTGGGAAAATTCTGCATAGTCTCTGCTTTCGTGGGTTCCACATTGTCCGTTTTCACTCACCACAATTTCTGCCATGCCTCATGGAGTGCCTAGCACATGATAGACAATTAATAAGAATTAATGAAATAACTATGTCCCACTTCTCAATGAACAGTTTGTTAGGAGCACTGGCATACAAAGGAGTATGATAGTTTCACTTCAAAAATTCCACAGAATCAGAGAATCCTATGAAAAAGGGTTAAACCCCAGCAAGAATCCCCTTCCCACTACTTTATAATTCACATCAAAGTATTTAAATATTTAATAGGGCCAAAAAAAAAAAAACACAGTTCCTGAGGCCTCTCTGTATTTATTGGATGTTTTGGTCAAAGAATTGAGTGTGTCTTTATTAATCAGCTGAACACAATATGAGTAATCAGTATTCATGTTAGCTACACTAGAGACAGTAGGTGAAGCAGGATGCCTGAACGGGTGTAAAGATATAAGCAAAGGGTGCTTAAATGGAGGAGCATACACCTGTTGTGGTGCTTTGTCTGCTCTGAGGGTGTCAGCCTGAGGACTCAGCTCTCATGCACTGTGCAGTGAGGCAGCAGTGTGCTCTCCTGCTGGCTACCTAGGTAGCCCACGCTCCCAAGAACTGCCATCACCTATCGCTATAGGGACCACTACAGTTTTAGAGAGACAGCTGTGAACAGGATTATAATAACCATTTATTTTTTTTAATTTTGCTATGTAACTATTTTGGTACATGCTTTATAAATCTGAATAAACTCTAGGGACAGGGAATAGTACCATGACTTACAAGTGAAGAAACTGAGGCCTAGAGAAGCTAACTGGCTCCTCAGAATAAGCATAGATACTCACCTAGAGAAATGAAGTTCAAAATCCTGTGTTACTGTCTCTGAAACCATGTTTCTCCATTTATATTATCTTGCTTCCAATATACTTGGAAAATCAGACTTCGGATGTTAATGCATATCTTTAAAAGAGTACCAGGAGAAATATCACAAAATCAAGTTGTTGACAGTTGGAAAAGTAGAGGCTACTGAATAACCTAAAACCAGATTATGTGCTTGAGAAACAGATCCTAAGAGACTAACAATGATATCCGTTCTACAGTTACAGAAACTTCTGGGAAATAAAAGAAATTATTTTTACCAATTGGGGTGGGGTGGGGAAGTGGGGGGGGGG
>PVKE010001679.1:0-95189 GCA_004027555.1 Craseonycteris thonglongyai | reverse complement strand
AATGCTGCTATCAAAAGTTGGGTCTGGAAATTTATTTTCTTCATGAGCCTATATCTCGAAAACTTAATAAGTGATTTAAAAAATAAAAAATAGTTTTGAACATATATTTTACTTATCTACCCATACCTTGCTGGAATGTACCTTATACTGAAACACAGTGTATAAACATAGTATGCATTTCACACCCCTTCTTCCCCCTTAGACTACGCCTATGACAACAAGTCGATCGCGACACACTTTTAAGATAAAAAGTAGATCTTATATACAGAAAAGTTTGGCCACCCCTGCTCTACATCATCGTGCTATGTAAGAATGAAAGAGTTCATATCTGCCAAGCAAAGACACAGTGCCTGTCTTATCATAAACACTCACACAATGTTAGCTATCCTGGTATTGTGTTGCCCCTAGGGTGGAATTCACCATCCCTCCTCCCCACTCTATGCTGTACACATTCCTAATAAAGAAACTTGGTCCCAAACCTATGTATGGGCAGAGCCTTTTTGCATGATGTAATTCCCAACCTTGTTCTGGGAAGAAATTACAGTTGATAAAATGCTTAAGCAATTTTCTGATACACTTTAATGATATTAAGACCTCTTCTGGGAAGCAGTTACCCACCCACTCAGCTGACTGTCAGTCAGAATCTAATGATCTGGAAACCACCTTTTTTCTTGTATCCAGCCTAACAGTGATAACCTAATCATTCTGTTTTCCTATAACATTTTTCCATAGGATAATATTGAAGTGGCCTGCTAACGCTTTGTGCTTGGAACCCGCTTGAACTAACTTTGACACATGTTTAAAAATAGAATGCCTGAAACATATATAAGAGAACTATTATGGCACATAAAATAGTTTAAAGCACTTGTTTGTATTCTTTTCTAATTTTCATATTAGAGCAAGGACCCTGGGAAACAGGGACCATCCTTTTTTTCTTTTTTTTTTTTTTACCCATATTTTTATCCAGAGCTTAACACTGTAATCAATACATAAAATATAGTCAATAACTGTTTAAGATAATAAACTAAAACAAATAAGCCTTTAAAAGCAATTGAAAAAGAATACTTACTATCCAAATGGAAGCACTCTATTATAAGGCACTGCTACCTATGGATTCAATTACAGGTTCAAAACTTGCTTTTAGCTGTGTAGTTTGGGGAAAATTGCTTTACCTCCCTGAGCTTCCATTTCCTCATCATATTATGAGATGATAACACATTGTAGAAGTGTCATAAGTTGGGGCAATTTGTACAGAGTGTAATACAATGTTAGGTACATCTGGACCTCCAAACATTTGACTTTATTCTCTTGCTGCTGACTCTCTATGTGACATGGAAAAAGTCCTCTCTCCAGGCTTCAGTTTCCTCATCCATCAGTGAGACTTTAAAAATGTTTCACATGCCAGGGACATAGTGAGGACAAAACAAGAACATGGACATAAAAATGCTTTGAAATGTAATTAAAGCTCAGGGCAGAATTTTGCTTCCAGCCAAGATAAAGAAATAGAAATCAGATTTACCCTCCTGCCTGAAACAACCAAAATACCAGACAAAATACATGAAACAATAGTTTCCAGATACTGGACATACAGTGACAAAAGACAGTGATACCTGAGAGATAAGGAAAAATAAATGGTGTGAGCCCTACAGGGGTCCCAGTTACAGCCTTGAGAGAGTATTCACGCCACAGAGCAGGAAGGGAACTCAGGTTGCGTATGGGGTTGTGTTCTCCTGGAGCTAAGGAGATAGTGCTGATAGTCCAGGGAGGTCAAGGCAGTTCAAGTTCATAGGATGGAGTACCAGAGCGAAGAGCTGCACAGAAGGAGACCCCCAGAGAGCTGCAGAGAAGTTCCCTGAAAGTATTCACCAGGGTACTGATCAAGATGCACATAGGAAAAAACACAGCCAAAGCCCAGCAAAGAATTGTCCCAAAGAACTAGAGGGAACAGTGTCTGACAGTCACAGGGGCAGTAGTGCTGGCCCAGAATGGAAAACCTCATAGCTCACAGGGCATTGGTGAGAGTACTCAGTACTATCATGGAAAATAATTAGTCCTAGGCTACAGAAAGATCCTGTCCCGCCTCACAAATCTGAAGAGTAAGGTCCAAGAGATTCGAACTATTCCCGGTAACTTAATTGAGTTCCAGAACACAGTTCAAGAATCTTTAAAGGAATACTATACTATTTAGCATACAACAAGATAAAAACTCATAAAACTTGATATCCAATCAAAAATTACCAGGTATAATAAGAAGCAGGAAAATGAGGAGGAAAAAAGCAATCAATCCAAATGGACCCAGAATTAATAGAGAAGTTAGAATTAGCAAAGGACAATAAAATATGTATTTAACTGTATTCCATATATTCAAAGTTAAGATATAAAAAAGACCAAAATGAAACTTCAAGAGATGAAAATTACAATGTCTAAGATAAAATATCTTAGGGTTGACAGCAGGTTAGACCTTTTCAAAAAATAAAAGGAAAAGATGAAAAATAGAGAATTTGAAGACATAGAAATAGAAGCTATCTAAAAAGGAAACAGGAAAAAAGCAATGAAAAGCAATGAACAGAGAGCAGAGAACATTAGTGTTTATGGGGATAACTTCAAGCAGCCTAATATATATGTAATTGGAATCCCTAACGGAGAAAGAAAACAAGTGTTTGAAAAAAAAAATAGCCATAAAATCACTAAACTTAACTTAAAAACAAAACAAAAACTGTAAACCCACAGATCCAAGAAGCTCAGTAAACCTGAGACACAAGAAATATGAAGAAAAGCATACCAAGACATGTCATAATCAAGTTGTTCAAAACCCATAATAAATAGAAAATCTTAAAAGCAGCGAGAAATAAAAGACTCATTTCATTCACAGCAACAAATATAAGAATTATAGCAAATTTTCCATAAAAAATAATCCAGGCAAAAAGACAGTGGAGCAATATCTTTATGTCAACCTAGAGTTTTCTACACAGAAAAAGTGTCTTTCAAAAGCAAAGGTGAAATAGACATTTTTAGATATATGAAAGCTGAAAAAATCATCATTATCAGCACACCCACACTATAAGAAATGTTACAGGACATTCTTCAAATAGAACAAAAATGATAGCAGGTGGAAATATGAACCTGTACAAAGCAATGATAGTATCAGAAATGATAATTACATTTATAGCTGTATTTTAAAAGATAAATATAATATATGGTGTAGAATATATAAGGCTGTCCGGAAAGTATCCAGCCATGTGACCATTATCATTATACTGACAATGGCTGGATATTTTCTGAACAACCTCATATATCAAAGTAAAATGTATGACACCATTATCATGAAGGACAGGAAACCTTTTGGGGGAGAAATGGAAGGAGAAATGGAGAAGAAATGAAAATGTACTGTTGTAAGATTCATAGACTATACATGAAGTGATATAATATCATTTGGAGGTAGACTGTGATGTAAAGATGTATATTATTAACCTGAGAGCAACCATTAAAATAACAAAGCAGAGTTATAATAAATAAGTTAACAAAGGAAATAAAAGGAAATTATTAAAAATAATCCAAAGGAAAGCAGAAAAAAATTAAGTAAGGAACAGATGGGCTGAATAGAAAACAAATAGAAAGATGATAGATTTAAATTTAATCATCAATGATCACATTAAGTATAAGTGTTCTACATACTATAATATAATTAAAAGGCAGAGATTCTTAGATTAGATAAAAAAGGAAGACTCAGTTAGGTACATGCTGCCTACACCAACCCACTTTAAAGAAATAAGCAGATGAAAATAAAAAGATCAAATACTATGCTAATACTGACCAAAAGAAAGCTAGACTAGCTCTAGCTATGTGAATGCCAAATAAGCACATGAAAAGATGGTTATCATCACTTAAAAGGGAAATACAAATTAAACCCACAGTGAGATCCCTACACAACAATGAGAATGGTTAAAATTAAGACAACTGACCATACCAAGTATTGAGGAAGACACGGGATGATTAGAGCTCTCACAGATTGCTGGAGCGGGTGGCAAATGGCACAACCACTTTGGAAAACAGTTTGGCAGTCTCTTAAAAAGTTAAAGACATACCTACCAGGTAATCCAGTCATTCTACTTTCTCTTCAAGAGAAATAAACACACATGTCTACACAAAGACACGTGCCTAAATGTCCACAGCAACTTCATTTGTAGTAGCCAAATGTCCATCAGGTGAGTAGCTAAACAACTGTAATATAGCCACACAACCAAAATGATACATGCCACAACATAAATTAACCTAAACTAACTGTTGAGTGAAAGAAACCAGATTTTTTTTAGAAAGAGAGAAATAGTATCTGATTCTATTTACATAAAACTGTAGAAAATGCAATACTATGTAGTGACAGAAAGGAAATCTATCATACAACGTACCCTGCTCCCTGGGGACAGGAAGAAGTAAGTGTGCCCTTTTGTAATCACGAAGAGGCACAAGGGGGAAGAATTTGTTCATTATTTTCATTACGCTGTCGGGGTGACTGGTGCATGTAAATCAAAACTTATCAAATTATACACTTTATGCAGTTTATTAGATTTCAATTATACTTCAATAAAGCTGTTCTAAACCATGTGTACTACAATGGGGGGTAGTTACTGTGAGCTACTATCAGGTGTCCAGCAAGAGGGACAAGCCAGACTCCAACAGCCACCGTGCAGGGGCCAGTCTGAGCCTCCTTCTAGTCAGGGGGACATTCCACGCCTCCCACTTATTATCTCTGTGACTCATATCTGGGTGAGAGAAAACTTTCCAAATCAGTGAAGTTTTCAAGTCAGTAAAACCAAAGCACGAAGCACCCATGAAGGTCAAATGAGCTGTGGGGGCTTATCTGGAAGGTGGTTTGGACTGACTCATCCCCTCTCTGATTGCCCACTTCCTCCCAGCAGATAACAGAGAAGCCTGTTCTAGGCCTGGCTGTCTGGTCTCTGCCCACTCTGAGAATCTTTACCTTCTTCGCAGCTAAAAACTGTTCTCCGGCATAAACAAAAATTATGATAAAAGGCAGCAGTGTGTCCTCACACTGGGTTTTATTGGGCAAATTTGTATGAACAGGAGCAAAAATGAAGGACAGCAAGTAAAACACTAAATTAAAAGCCACTTAAATTAAGAATTCAATAGCATCCACTTAACTAATAAATAGTATTCCTCTTTGCCATTGATCGACTCAGGACTGTAATGAAGAGTTCCAGGGCCAACAGCGGAATGTCTTAATTCATGGTATAAATGTCACTGACTCTTGGATTCCTAAGATTGAATGTGTCGGAGAAGAGCGGGACGGAGAGCCCGCAGGAATTAATTCTTGGAACATCCCTGCGGGGTCAGCATTATTGCACCCTGCTTCTAGGTGGATTTAATATCTGGAGTGCTGGGCAGGGCACCATTTGCCGGGGGAGGGTTCCATAATCATTATTAAGTGATGATGGGCTAGAGAGACGGGGGTTGGATCTCATACCAGATCCGCTGTCTTATTTATTTCCAAGTTAAGACTGAACAAGTGCAGTGTTGTTGTTATCACGGCGATGATTATTGCTGTAGTATATAATCACTGCCCAGAGCCGCCAGAACTGTGTGGGGAAAGCAGTGCACAAAGTCACGGGCTGCCGAGAGCCGTTTTCGCTGAGGACAATGTTTTGCAAATAAGGGTTCATCGGAAGAATGCCTCAGACACCCCAGATTCCTTCCCCGACCACTGACGGGCGGTTCTGGAGTCCTCTCCTTGGGATCACTCCCTGCATCACACAATGTTGTCACATCATGAACACCAGGGTGGCAAACAGACCCCAAGTTCTCACTGCCACTTCTCCCTGGAAAGTGAGTGCCAGGGGACATCAGCTTGGGTCCCCAGGACTCCCCAAACACTTCCTTCAGTTGGATGTGGTCGTCATGAAAAGGCATTTTGGGGATGTGGCCACTCGGAGTCTTCCAAATCTCATCAAGGTCTATTTCTGTACCAAATGTGAGAAGATGGTCTGGACGGAATAGCTTGGATGAATGTCATCTTAGGGTTAGTGGATGGGGACAAAGCAGAAGGGCCAGGAGTCAAGGTGATTTTCTCTGTTGTTTGGTACATCCTGGGTGTGTTAGTCACCGGGCTGGGATTGCTTACCCTGGAAAGTCCCATGACTGTGTGCAAGAACATAAATATGGAGCAGAAGCTGAGATATCTTTATTCCTATTTTACAACGATGCTCCCAGTTTATAGTTAAGGAAATTGAAGTTCAGGAGGATAAAATCACCAGCTCCGGGCTATACCACTCGCGGAGGGCAGAGCTGGACGTGGGCCCTGGCTCCTGGCTCCTGGTCCAGTCTGTCACATCATGTTTTCAGTCCCTCAAAAGGTTAGTAAAGCTGAAGGATGACACACTTGAGAGGTGGCCCATAGTCAAGCAATGGGTATGTCTTGAACACTTACTGTCTCCTCCTGTGGGTACTCTGGGGAAAAGACTTAGTGACCTGCCCTCAGAGAGCTTACTTTCTCACCAAGGAGGTGAAGCTTACCCACAAGAAACCCTCTGAAAGGGGAAGCCAGATGGCTCAGCAGGTTAAGAGCTCGCTTTGCAGCCCCAAGGACGGCGGATCAAATCCCAGCTCTGGTCCATGTGGACCCCCTATGCTGAACTGGGACGTGCCTCCTGTGCGGGAGCCCCCAGCCCAGCTCCCACCCCGTGCAGCTGCCGCCCACCTGTGTGGAATGAAACCATGTTGAAAACTGGTGATGTACAACTATGGAGACTGCTCTGGGCCCTCCCCCTTCTCTCGGTCTCTAACTCTTTCTGTCTCTGTCAAAAACAACAAAATAAATCTTTTTAAAAAAGAAAGAAACCCTCTGAGAGAAACATGGGGCAGTTTATAAAATCAAGGATCATTTAAAAGCCAGCTCATGTGAAAATGCTAAGAAAATGGCGCCAGTAGAATGGTCTCATCTTAGAGTGAGGCCTGTGGATCCACTTCATAAAGAAATACCCCCCAAATTATCAGCACACACAAAAACATGACTCAACCTTCCTTTGTTTCTTAGACATGTCCATCAGATAAGGATCTGTTAACACACCATCACTACATCAGCATGAGCGTGCACTAGAAGATACAAGACCACTCTCACTGCATGCCACTATCTTTTGTTTCTAGAGCTATGGGGCCAGACTGGAGGAGTTTCAGGCTTGGCCAAAACCAAGCCCACAGAGCACATCCGGGACCACTCACACATCTGAGAGCAGCCAGTATCTGCTGATGTCGAATCAACTAGCCCAGAGCCTCTGCTGGTCTCCTACCTTGGCGGGACCTTCCCAACCCTCCCATAGCACTGCTGTGACTTTATGCTCCCACTCCTGGAAAGCCTTCTGTGCCCTGTTCATGGGTCACCTCCACCTGACCTGGCCCACTCTCCTTCCTTGGCCTAGAGTTGCCCAGCTCCCAAGGGAACACTGTGCCCTAGCCTGACTGGATTCCTCACTGTCCCACACAGAGCAGAGCTTGAAGGATGCGTTGCCCTTACCCAGAAAGTCCTTCTAAACCTCACTCATTCTTCAGGACAGTCCTCCATGCCCCAGACGGCGATAGCTCACAGGTTCCTCTGTCTTCTGGGCCCCCGCTCCCCTTGCAAACAGGACCCCTCACATGGCTCCAGCGCGTATGAGTAGTGATAGGTTACGTTCGTGCATCCCCTCGCCTGTGGCCCCCAGCTCCCTGAGAGCAGGATCATGCTGTGTTCCTCTCTGCACAGGCCCCTGAGTCACCAGCATTAAGAATGAAGGGACTGGAACTGACTCAGCGGTGACCTGGTTATGCCTCCCTTTTGTTACAGATGAAGGAATAAAGGACCTTCAGAAATGGACTTCGTGAATACATGCAGCTGAGCTCTATACCACCCTTACAACGACTGCTCACCCTCCCCTGGCCCCTCCACCTACTGCAGCGGAGCCCTGAGGGGGGTGAGCAGGGGTGGGGTGGGTACTGGGGAGCTATTTGCGCTCCAGGCACTGGGGAACCATGTGTGTACAGTCCATGGGGCTCCCGGGTGACACTAAAGCTGCTAAAAATAAAACAACAACTAAAAAAACTCAGCCAAAAGTAGCAAAGGACATAAACAGACAATACACAGGAGCAAATGCAAATAATAAACCAACACAGAGAATAAATCAGTAATCAATGATATGCAAAGTAACTGTTCCAGCTCCCTCAAATGCAAAGTAAGGCCAGAGGGTACCATTTTCTACCTATAAATTAGCATGAAAAATGGAGTCAATAAATCAACTGCTGGTAGGACTGTGGAGAAATGAGAACATTCCTAACGGGCTAATGACATTAAGACCTGGTGCAACATTTGGGGGAAAAGATTTAGCAAAGCATATCTGGCCCCAGATAGATATCCGTGCCCTGTAACCGAGTAACCCCACTGCTAGGACTTCATCCTGAAGGTACCAACAGAATCTGCAGCCCTGCTGCTGCTGAATCAGCATTCCCTCGGGCCGCTGATTGTTCATACCTCCAGTGTGTGGGTGCCATCTCTACAGTCAATTAATGAGCCCATCTTGGAAGATATAACAGTAGCCAGCCTGGCTAACATCCATTACAGTCAAAGCCTGGGCAGCAATCGCGGGGCGGATGAGCGGCTCATTGTTTCAAATGACCACAGAATCAAATCGCGGTTATAAACCGAACTGGGATAAATCAGAGAGAAACAAAGGAAGGAGCACTCGCCACGTGTCACTTCACACAGCTGGCTCTGTGTCACAGCACATCCTCACACATCCAGCTAGGCTCGCCCCACTCCCCGTGCCGGCTTGATGCAGGACCTTCTGGAGTCTTCTGAGTGGCTGGCTTCCAGCTGTCAGACACAATCCTGGTTTCACAGCGGTGGAGAAGCAGCCTTTCCACGGGTTGGAAAAACTGTGCTTCGAAAAAGCTGGCTGCAGGGGTTGGGATTAGGGAAGCTAGGGAGGGCTACCACCAAGTCGCCATGGCAACTGTCTCCCTGGCATCACCCTCCCTAACCCGGCCAGCCCCCACCAACCGGTTGGCTCACACAGGGGGCTGTAACTAACTGCTTCTCCAAGTGGCAGACGCTCCCCACAGCTTGTGCCTGTGAGCGAGCAGGAAGGGGGCCTCTAACCTGTTACCTTCACAGAGGCCTCTGCAAAGCACGTTCCCACGGCTGTCTCCATTCAGCCCCCGGGGAAGGAGGGAGTGGAAGGCAGATGAGAAAGCCAATGACAGAAAGAGTAAGCCTCTCGTAAGCTTACAGGTGAGTAAGACTCACCTCTCTAGAGAAAAGACTAGGGAGCAGAAGGGGATGTGGGAGGGGCGTGCTCTAGTCCTAGTGGTTGCACCCAGCTGTGTGACCTGGCCATCTCCCTTAACCTCTCTGGTTAAGGGGGAAATGGACTGGACAAGAGCCAGAGTTCATAGGCTTTAAGACTAAACTGACTAGAGTGCAAATAAGAATGGAAGTGCTGACAAAGGGTTGCCAGGTTTCTCATAGTTACAATATTAAAAAAACACGTATCACCTACTGTCTGTTCACTACAAACCATCTACTATCACTATTACTTCCGAAAGGAAGGACACTTTCCTTCCCCCAAATTATAAAGGGCATAATTTCAAAACCAGGAACACTCCCGTAACGATATATTTAGCACGACAGGCATTCCTTGGAGACACTGTGGGTTCTGTCCAGACCACTGGAATTAAGCAAGAATCACAATAGAATGACTCAGTCTTTTTGCTGGTGGAGGGTCTTTACCTTCAGTTTGTAAAAAATGCAACATCCCTGAAGCGCAATAAAGCAAGGTGCAAGAATATGAAGTATGCCCGTATAAGATTCTATTTCGCACTTCCCTTCATACTGGTGAGGACTTAGGTACTGAGCCTTCAGAGGTGCTGGGAACCTGTGAAGGGTCAGCGATCTGCAGACAGCAGCAGAGTGAACAATACCATCCCAGACGTGGACTGGAACTCAGGGTGAGCTATCCCTTGGCAGCAAGACCTGCATCTCCTTGGTGCTATGGAACGCCCTGTGAGACCCAGCCATGCAAAACGGCATCCATATTTTGTTTTCCGTTCTGTTTTCTGTGTTTCCTAAGCAGGAGCAATTGCTCCCCCACACAGACAAAAGCCTCATTTCCTCCTTGTCCTCTGCAGTATTTTCCGGTTCACATCTTTTCTCAGCAGAGGAATTGCCGCTGGTCAGTGTAAGTGTTCTGAAAGGCCCTTACCTGCAGCCCACCCCTGCAAGGCCAGGAGGCCCTGACCTGACCTCCTCATGGTCAAGTGCGCTTTGTGAAGGACAGAAGGATATGGACCCTGGGAAAGGGTACAGATGAGGCCGCTCCTCAGATGGGAAGTCTGTGAATGGAGCCATCTCTGGCTTCCTGTTAGACACAGGTGCCCTCTGCCCACTTCTCTCTAGTGCACTGGGGTTCAAAGTTGAGGCAGCATCAGAATAGCCTGCAGGGCCTATTAAAATAGCTCCCTAGGCCCTAACCTACCCTACCCTAGAGTTTCTGATTCCATGGATCTGAGGTGGGGCCCAACAATATGGATTTCCAACAAGTTCCCAGGAGGTGCTGAGGCTGCTAGTCTGGGACCATACAGCTTCTAGCTCTTCCTTCCAGGGAACTCCTCGATCTGTGACAAGGCATCTGGGCTCCAGCAATAAGAGCAAGGGCTCCAGGATGGGGCAGTGGGCTGGGTCCGGAGGGAGGGAGTGCGAATGCAAATGTGGAAGACTGGAGGAAGCCTGGTGTGTTCCTGAGGCTACAGAATTTCTCTGCAGGGTGCCTGTAATCCCCATTCACAAAGGGGTGGTCTAATTTACAGCTGTGTCTCTTAAACACAGAGCTCCCAAAAGGCACCCTGCAGTGAGCCCTGCCTACCTACAGGCGCTTTGAGATGGGGGACGTCCTCTCCCACCCAGCGATGCAGCCCACCCACAACCCTGCCTGGCTGAGCTGCTCCAGGTCACTGGGGCTGGGGAGATTGCATTTTTTCTCCACTCATGCTTATATTTTGTTGAGCTGATCTGCTATGCTCTGCTTTGCTCAGAATCTCAATCCCACCTGGCTGGAGCTTGCCCAGTTTATTGCTGCCCAGCGTCAGTGCCCAACCCAGCTGCATTATGGCCCCTGCGTGGGGAATGAAGGTCTGTGGGTCCAGTTCAAGCCCTGCCACTGACATCACAGGTGGCCTCACCAAGTCACTTATAACTTCTCGGAGCCTCAGAATTCTCATTGGTCAAAAGAGCACCTTGATGACTTGAACGGGTAAAAAGATGAATGTGTGTGTAAATTGAAAATGTAAATCTACACCACAAGGCAAGGTATGCAATAAGGCCACTAAATGGTGACAAAGACTCTCTCTCCTTACCAAACTTCAGTCAGTCTCCTCTGAGCCTTCTTCTTTAACCATGCCTTGACCTTGGCCCCTTCGTTGGTGGGATCTGCATGGCCCAGATTTAGAAAGAATCCTACTAAGTCAGTTTATCAAGAATCCCCCCACCCTCAATGTCTCCTCTTAGTGATTTTCCACCCACTGAGGCCGTCACTGCTTGTTGCCTATAAATTCCCATTTTCCCTTGTGTTCAGGACTGAGGTTAGCTCTATACTGAGGTCTCTTGTTCCCTATTACAATACTTTCTGGGGGAAAAAAACTCTGTCTTCATCACTTTAGTGTCTGGCTGTTTTTCTCTGACAATAGCCAATGTGTTTACAGAGCGTTAAAGCCAGAACATTTGAGGTCAAGTCTTGATTCATCGCTGATTATCTCTAGACTTGGGCTTATCCTTGGGCTTATCTCTAGACTTATCCTCTCTGAGATACTGTTTGCTCATCTCTAGACTAGTGAGTGTAACCGTGTCCCATTTGAGTACTCAATGAGATTGTGCAGGTAAAACACTCAGCCAAGAGCTGATTCATGGTGAAGTGTAATAAATGAGCACAGTTTTCATTAAGATCTCATTTCAAACAAAACTAACAATGGGAAGAAGACATGACATTACATCTGCGGTCGTCCTGTCAAGGAATCACCTCTTTTAAAGATTTATTTTATTGATTTTTGACAGAGAGAAACAGAGACAGAGAGAAGGGGGAGGGCCCAGAGCAGTCTCCATAGTTGACAGCATTAGTTTTCCATATAGTTTCACTCCACAGGTGGGCACGGGGCTGCGCAGGGCAGGAACTGGGCCGGGAGCGTCCCACATAGGTCCCTGCAAGAACTGAACTGGGGGCACACCCCAGCTCAGCATGTGGGTCTGCATGGGCCAGGACCGGGATTCGATCCTCGGTCCCCAGGGCTTCAAAGCGAGCGCTTAACCCACTGAGCCATCCCAGCTTTCCCAAGAATCACCTCTTGAATCTAATCATGCCGATAATCAGACAAAGCCTTTATCAGGGGCATTTGCAAAATAACTGGCCTGCACTCATCAAAGGCATCCAGGCCACAGAAGTAAGAGAAAGACTGAGAAGTTGGTCCCGATTCCAGGAGATGCGACGTGTGATTCTGAGCTGGGCCCATGTGCTAAAAAGACATTGTTAAGAAATGCAGCAAAACTTGACAGGAATCTGAGGATAATAGAACAATAACCTATCAATGTTCATTTCCTGATTTTATGGTGGTGCTATGGTTCTGAAGGAGGACAGACGTCTTTGTTTGTAGGAAATACACTCTGAGATATTCTGGGGCGATGGAAGATCAGGTTGACAGTTTACTCTCAAATGGTAGGGGACAGAGGAGGTGCTTTGTGCTGCATTTATAACTTTTCTGTAAATTTGAGATTACTAAAATTAAAAAATTCTTCAAAAGTCGCTTAAAAATGAAATAAAGCTGATGCTCAGGCAGGTTTATGCAGTTCAGCAGGGCTAGGATTCACTAGCACATAGGCCAATGCCCTTCTCACCAAGCCTGGGCAGGACAGAAGGTATTTGGGAGGTACTTACCAAGGACTAGTGAGGGTCTCGGGCCCCAGCCCCCATTCTGCCTGTAACCACAGGCACAGCCCTGCACATTGGTCTCCTCATCCATACAATCAGCAGGCGGCAGGACCCCGAGGCCCTTAACAAGCATTACCACACACTAGGTGTTTGGAAGTATGGGCGCAGTACATCCATGATCCCACATAGCCAAGACCTGCTCTGCATCTTAGCTCTGTAGAGAATGTACACTTGATCTTATTCATATGTAATTTTAGCAAGAATTATTCATCATTAAAAAAAAAAAAAAACCAAACCTATCACCATAACCATTCTGCTGTTCTTGGTACTTGAGCTGCCCACCACACAACCCCCCTGAATCAGGACCACCCTTAGTAATAGGGGCAAACTGCTGACCACTTCATTATCTCTTCATCTAGTCCCGCCTGGTCACTTCCTTGGTGAAATACACATGCTTTTATTATATGTCATTTTCCTTTTGAGGGGAAGCAGAGTTTGCTACCTCAATGTATGTCTTTTAAGATATTGGTTCTTTAAGCTGGTTATTTTTAAGAAATAAACAGCTCAGGAAAAACTTTTTATTTTCCCCCTAATGCCTAAAAGAATTCAGATAGAGAACCTGCTCTAGGAAGGGAGCTTTCATCATAGACAACTATAGTTTAATATGAATTAGTGTGTGATAGAGAGGAACTGCCCAAGGCCCCCTTGATCAAAGTCCATTGTAAAAGGTAGCCCAGCAAACATTTGTTTATCAAAATCTGCTTTTCCATCTCCATGGGAATTGTTTTCCAAATGACAACCCCCTCTTTTCTTTAGCTCAAAATGACATATAAGCCTTAACTGCCTGCTTGGTCTTCGGGTCTCATATTGTTATGGAACCCTCGCACACATGAAATAAATTCAGCCACTTTCTCCTGTTAATCTGTCTCCTGTCAATGTGATTATTAATTCAGCCAGAAGAATTTAGAAGTTTATTTTTCCTTCACCACAGTTTCATTTTTCTCTTGTGTTACAGTTAGCTTTATAGAATAAAGTTTAAAAAAAAAATCTTACATGTAGGTAGGTTTATATATATATTCATACATTTATAAGATATTTGTTATTAAAAAGGGCACTGGGTTCACAATGGTTGAGACCTATTGTCTCATCTAGTGGGTTCCACTTCATTCTTTTAAAGGGTTGCATAGTATTCCACAGCTTAACTACTCTATTCCAACTTAGAGTATTTGAGATCATTTTCTTTTTATTTTAAATTATACTTTTATTGTTTTTGACAGAGAAAGAGACAGAGAGAGACAAAGAGAAGGGGGAGGGCCCAGAGCAGCCTCCATAATTGCATGTCACTAGTTTTCTACATAGTTTCATTTCATGGGTGGGCGCAGGGCTGCACAGGGCAGGCATGGGCCATGCTCCTCTCACATAGGAGGCTCATCCCAGTGAGAACCGAACTGGGGGCTCACCCCAGTTCAACATATGGGTCTGCACGGGCTGAAGCCAGGACTCGATCCTCAGACCCTGAAGTTGCAAGATAAGTCCTCAACCCACTGAGCCATCCTGGCTTCCCTGAGCTTATTTTCTATTTTTCACTAATACAAATAATGTTGCTGCAGTAAACATCATGGTACCTGCCTCTCTGGTACATGATCAGTTTCTAAAGTAGGTCAAATTAGATCATTACACAAGGTCACTTCCTTCTGGCCGAGCCCCCTCTACTGCTCATCAGCTACTCCCCACAGACACCAAATGACAGGAATACTTTTCTCTATTTTCTTGTCCATGCCTTCTCACTGTCAACAACTGACTGATTCCTGGCAGCATTTCATCCAGCATTAGATGAGGCACGTGCTCACTGCTTGACAACAAGATTCCCTCAACAGTTCTATTCAACTAAAACTGACCAGCAGAAATAAGGCCTGCCATGGCACCACACACGCTGCAGGAGGGCACACGACTTGAAATGCTGCTTGTTCTGACAGCAAAGTCTTTTTGTATTAATAACTGGGTCTTCATTTTTGTCAATGTAGTAACCGAGCCCAGAGGAACAAAGGAAGACCAAACTCTCCTTCACACTCCCATTCACGTTCGCTTCTTTCCCAAGGCCCCTGTGAGCACATCATTTCTGTGGTTTGCAGGTTGTAAAGGTCGTTTCGATTTCTAGTTTCTAAGTGTCTCTATCTCGCATGTGTAAAATTCAAGCACTCTCTCTAGGCCTGCATTCAAGACATATCAACCATTTCAGCAAGCGGGCACAGCAGCTGGCAAATATATTTTCTATAGGTGGATGAGGACCAGCTTGAACTATTTGGGAATAGCAAGCCGTATAGTTGTTTCAAGCACTGAGTTTAAGTCCAACGGGACGCTTTTCACAACTATAAGCACTGCTCCCCACCCCACATTTCATTCATTTATCAATTTGTTCATGATATAGATATACATATCTAGAAGATTATTAAAAGAAAAATTGTGTACTAGACATCAGGAACTCCCCCACATTGTATATAATAAAGTGGGAGCTGACCAACAGCACCATGATCAAAGCATGAAGTCCACCATAAAGATGTTCAACTCTCAAATTACAGGGACCATTGAGATTATGGAGACAGCCAGGCCCACATATAAAGACTTTCAGGGGACCCCTGGGCACTGCTGGAAGAAAGTTCACAGCTCAAAGGCAAAGCAGGAGCCATGAGATGTTAGTAGAGGGCCTGCTACTGCACTGAGTAGAGGCAAACACAAAACCACTTCACAGAGAAGAGTGAGCTCCAAAGAGCCTGTCAGTTAAAACTAAAGGAAGAAAACAAATGCACAGTCAACAGAATCCACTATTGGAAGATGAACTGAGCCAAAAATTAAATAAAAATAATAGAAACATCTGAAAAATAAAGCACCCTGCTTTAGTATCACCTCAATGAAGAATAACAATCACAAAAAGAAAAAGAATTAGCAAACAATAGCAGATAAAAATAAACTAAGAATAGTTCTATATGAAAAAGAACAAATAAATCCTGAAAATTAAAATTAGATTCAAAGACATAAAATTAGTAAGTTATAAAATCTATGCTAGACATAATTACAAGGAGAATTAGCCAATTAGGGGATTTATCCAGGATGTAGGCCAAGAGTTTCCTAGATTTGAAGCAAAACTGGAGTCATCAGATTGAAAAGCATTTTTAAATGTCATAATTAGACAGATTAAAAAAGCATTTTTAATAAGTCAATAAAAAGTCATGGGCATAATATGCAAAACTAAATGCATACTTGAATTACAAAGTGGCAAAAGTGAAGAACATGAAAAATAAAGAGAATGTCTTTAAAGCTACCATCGAGTTAGCTTATGATGGACACATAACTGGAGAAAGCAGATTTACTAGTAATAGATGCCAGGAGCCAATAACGTAACATCTTTAATATACTGAGGAAAAAAAATTGTTGTTCTGATACTCTACACCCAGCTAATTAAAAGCTGAATATTGAGTATTCAACAGTGATTAATTAATTAATTAAGGATATTTTCTTATTTACAAAGATGAAGAGAGTTAGTTTATCATCCATAGACCCTCACTGACAAAACTACTTGAAGATATACAAGGGTTTTCCAAAAATATCCATATAACCGTTCTCATTATATTGACAATGGCTGATTTTTTCCAGACAGCCCTCATATTTTAGCTAAATAAAAGTGAGCCCAGAGAGAAAAAGTTGAGGCGCATAAACAAATAAAATGGTAAGCAGAGCAACTGAAAAAATAGTTGGGTTGATTTATTAGTTATTAATTGCTTTAAATTACTGATTTCGTGTGTGGTTCAAAAGTAAATGAAACTAACAACTCTAGATAACAATACAAAAGGGCAGAAAGAAGAGAACATTCCACATGTAGTTAAACTGGGCTAAAGGCCCTTTCTTGTTTAAGAGAAATAAAAAGAAATTGAGTAACTTTAGGTTTTATTAGAAAAATGTATACTTAAGATTATATGTTTTGGGGAAAGCCGGGACGGCTCAGCGGGTTGAGCGCTCGCTTTGAGGCCATGAGGACCGAGGATCGAATCCCGGCTCCGGCCCAGGCAGGACCCACGTGCTGAACTGCGGAGTTCCCACAGTTTGGTTCTCTAGCTGTCTCTGTCTCTGTCTCTCTCTCTATCTGTCAAAAAGTAAGGTAGAAATAACTATGCACTGAAGACAAAAAGATAATTTCTCTCTATAAATGTGAAAAGATAAAAAAAAAAAAAAAAAAGATTATATGTTTTGAAAGTAAAGGGTAATTTCTTACAAATAAAAACTCATCCAATCTAAAGCTTTTGAACCAGTAGAGAAGAAGTAAATAGTGAAAACATTATGAGTCCAACAGGAGATAGAAAAAAGACAAAGTAAAAAAGACACACATGGAAAAACTAGTAGAAAGTCCACAGCAGTAATCACACAAAGTAAAACTGAATTAAAATCACCTAATAAAAGACATTTTCATAGTGGGTAAAAAAAAAAAAAAAAAATCAGCTAAATATTGTTATAAAGACACCTAAAACAAAACAATATAAAGAGATTGAAAATAAAGTGCTAAAAAAGACATTCCAGGCAAATAATAATGACAAAATAACTGATGTAACACTATTAATGTTAGACAAAAAAAAGAGAAACAGAGAAGGAATAAATATATATAAGTAGCAAAACAACAACAGATTAAACACAAAAATAGTAGAAGAATTGAAATAAACATAGAGCATATATTAGTGAAAGAAGACACTAAAACTCAATGCTGGTTCTCTGTAAGAGAATTCTTTAGCAAGAGCGAACAAAAATAAAAATGATAAGACACACAAAAATATTAGTGATATGATTTAAAAGGGGATTTCTTGACAAAAAGTAGATATTTAACAGAGAAAGCATTAACTAAGTTAGAAAAACACAAGTAATTTTCTTTTAAAAGTATAAATGATCATAACTGATTCAAGAAAAAGTAGAAAATCTGCATATCCTAATAACCACAAAAGAAAATGAAAATGATCAGAAATGATGGACATTTGATGGTCAAAATTATGGTCAGAAATCTGTGCCTCAGGGATGCTAGGGTGGCTTAGTGGGTTACCGTAAGCGTTTGAGTTGCAGTCCTGGGGTCTAAGGATCCAGTCCTGATCCTGGCCCCAGCCCGTGCAGACCCATATGCTGAACTGGGGCATGCCTCCCATGAGGGATGCCCCCAGTTCAGTTCCCACCCTGCACAGCCCCCACCCACTTGTATGGAACAAAATTATGTTGAAAACTGATGATGTACAACTATGGAGACTGCTCTGGGCCCACCCCCTTCTCTCTCTCTCTCTCTCTCTCTCTCTCTCTCTCTCTGTCAAAAAACAATAAAAATGAATCTTAAAAAAAAGAAAGAAAGAAATCTGTGTCTCCCTCCCCAAAGGCACAGGCCAAGAAGGCTTCCCAGGTAAGTTTTGCCAAATCTTTATAGAACAGGTAATCCCCATCAAAGCAAAGTGTTTCAGAGAATAGAATAAGAGAAAAAACTAGAAAATGGTTTGAGGAGCTAGCATAACCTTAATAAATTACAGGATAATAAAAATAAAATTATAGTCCAGTCTCACTTAAGAAATAGATGCAAAAACCCCACTTAAAACCGTCTCAAATCAAATTTAGCAGTGTGTAAAAAGTATATCATGACCAACTGCAGTTTCTCCTAGAAATGTAAGAATGTCCATCATCAGAAAACTTATTAATATAATGTGCTACATTATCAGTTTAAGAAAAAAAAATGTGTGATCAGCTTAATAAATGCTGAAGAAAAAGCAATTGACAAAATTCCTTACCTATTCATGATAACTTAGCAAATTGAAATAGAAAAAGAACTTCTTCAATATGACAAAGGTACTTGTTAGAAACTAATGGCAAACATCAGACGTAATAGTGAAAATTTAGATGTATGAGTATTTTCATTAAAGTCAGCAACCTAACCAGGCAGGATGCCACTGTCACCTGTATTTATTCATCACTGAATTCAAAGTCCAATCCGGTGTAATAAGACAAGAAACACACAGCATAATAATTTAAAAAAAAAAAAAGAGAGAGAGAGACACACACAAAACTGTTATTATTTAAGATGATGCTGTTCTTGATGCAACTAAAGCCAAGATAATAAATCAATTCAGCAAGATGACTGGAAAGTCATAAAAAAAAAAAGACCTGACCAAGTGGAGAGATACATACTAGGCTGTGGATGAGAAGAGTCAGTGCTGAGGTGCTAATTCTCCCCCAAATCAGGAAACCAATGCTATTTCAAAATAAATGCTAGAAAAGCTACCACTTCACACCAATTAGAATACAAAATGCTGTAGTCACTTTGGGAAACTGTCTGGAAGTTCTCAGAAGGTAAAACACAGAGTTACCACATGACCCAGTGATTTCCCTGCTAGGTATACACCCAAGAAAAGTAAAAACATGTCAACACAAAAACCTGCACATAAAGGTTCATAGCAGCATTATTCATAATAAGCAAAAAGTGGAAATAACCCAAATGCTCCTCAATGAATGAATGAAGATGCAAAATATGTTATGTCCATACAAGGAAATGCTATTCAGCCAATATATATATATATGTGTGTATATATATATATATATATATATATATATATATATATATATATATATATACACATATATATATATACACATACTGATTCTTTCTAAATCACGGACAAACTTGAAAACATCGTGCTAAGTGAAATAAGCGGACACAAAAGGTTACACATTGTATGATTCCACTTACCGGTACACAAAACGAGGAGAACAGCAAATCCATGGAGACAAAAGTAGATTAGTATTTTCCAGCAGCAAAACAGAGGGGGGAATGGGCAGTGACTGCTAATGGGTGTGGGGTTTCTTTCTGTGGTGGTGCAAATATTCTGGAGTTAGGTAGAAGTAATGGTTTCATAACTTTGTGAATATATAGATATTTTTAAAGATTTATTTTTATTGTTTTTTGACAGAAAGAGACAGACTGAGAGAGATAGAGAGAAGGGGGAGGGCCCAGAGCAGTCTCCATAGTTGACAGCATTAGTTTTCCATATAGTTTCACTCCACAGGTGGGCGCGGGGCTGCCCAGGGCAGGAACTGGGCCGGGCACCTCCTACATAGGCCCCGGTGAGAACCGAATTGGGGGCACACCCAGTTCAGCATGTGGGTCCACATGGGCCGGGGCCAGGACTCGATCCTCGGTCCCTGGGGCTGCAAAGCGAGCACTAAACCCGCTGAGCCATCCCAGTTTCCCCTGTGAATATATTTAAAGCCACTGAATTATACATTTGAAAAGAGTGAAATTTATGGTATGTAAATTGTGTCACAATTTTTAAAAAATTACTATCAAGGTGTTTTGTAGTATGTGACAAAGATAATAAAAGTCATAGAAATAGAGAGGGCCAAGATTGCTAAAAGAATTTTGAAGAAAAAAAATATACTGGAGAGATGTGCTCTATTATATATCAAGACTTAGAAAACTTAGTAACAGACGTATATATATAAGTATATATGAGTATATATATATGTATAGACATATTATATATCTCTATAATTCTATTTATGAATAATTACATATAATATATATTTAGAGACCAAAAATTTTATTATTTATAAAAATATTTTTATATTTTCATAAGCATATTATTATAGGAATAGACATTAAGCCAAAAAGAAATAGCAATCTCAGAAAGAAATTAATGAATAGATGCAAACTTGGTATATGAAAACTTGGTATTAGGAATTAGTAGAAAAAGAATAGACCCTTCAATCAATTTACCTATAAGTGGGGAAAAATATTAGATTGTTAACCTAATGAAGTTTAAAACAACAATAAAATTATTTTTGCATTCAGATTAGTAAAAATTATACAACGGTTGTTATATTTTAGGAGAAAGGGAAAATAATTTAAAGGAAAGGGTAAAGGTATTCATTTCTAAATATCAAACTTCAACATTTTATTTCTTGAAAAGGAAAGGATCCAAATCAAATATCGCAGAAATGTTAAGAGAGATTAATTATGGCTCATGGTATATGGATAATAGTTATATAATTTCCCTGCACATTTCTACATGTTTGAAATAATTCCAAAATGCTAAACTCCCATGAAAGTATTACCTGCAGAAAATATGCCAAAATATTAGAAAAGATTTTCTCAGAGGCGTGAAAACATGGGTGATTTTCTCCTTCTTTCTATTTTTCTGTAGTTTCCTTTGTTGTATGATAAGCAGGTACTATTTTGCTAAGAAGGGAGAACACCAAAACTACCAAAAAGGGAAACAATCCACTTTGTTGCTGTTACATCACTAAGAAGCACACACTGTAACCTGAATAAAATGATAATTTCTGTAAACTTCGTGGCATGTTATGCTTTTCCTAACATTTCCACCCATCTGTTCCATGATAAATGTGCAAAGCAGATAGGCAACGTATTGTGATAAATTCTTCTAGTTACACATGGTTATTAGTGATGGAGATGGGTCAAGAACTTGTATTTCAGGGGAAGCTGGGATGGCTCAGCGGGTTAAGTGCTCACTTTGCAGCCCCAGAGCCCAAGGATCAAATCCTGGGCCAGGCCCATGTGGACCCACATGCTGAACTGGGATGTGCCCCCAGTTCAGTTCTTGCCGGGGCCTATGCGGGAGGCTCCCAACCCAGTTCCTGCCCTGAGCAGCCCCGTGCCCACCTGTGGAGTGAGACCATATGGAAAACTAGTGATGTCAACTATGGAGACGGCTCTGGGCCCTCCCCATTCTCCTTGTCTACCTGTCTGTCTCTCCCTCTCTCTCTGTCAAAAAACAATAAAAATAAATCTTTAAAAAAAAAGAACTTGTATTTCAGGACTCTTCATCTCATGTATTTTGGACTACAACAAACTACCTCCTAACTAACCCAAACTGGCCCATGGTATATGTATGCAACTGCTCCCAGCTTTCAAACAGGCCTTACGGTAGATCTGTTAAATCAGTTATTTTGAACTTGAATCCAAGTTTCTCACAGAAACAGCATTATGATAGCAAGTTTGGTTCAAAGGTTCACAGATGTCACCATCTGCACCCTGACCACTCTTGAAGACTTGCAGCCAGCTGTTGGTTTCGGCCGCCTTCACCAGCATGATTCCACAGGTATTCCAAACTCCGCATTTCCAAAACTAAGGTATTTGTTTCACCCACACATTTCCCAGTCTTCCCTATTTTCATAAGTGCTATCCTCATCCACACAATAGCTCAATCAGAAACTCTGGGGAGTTATCCCTGATTCACCCCTCTGCCAGTCCCCATCCACCCACTCTCACCCATCACCAAATTCTATTGTGTGCCTCCAAAGTATATCTCAGTCCCACCCACGTGTTCCCATCCTGTCACTGATGTGTCCAGGCCCCCAACCCTTATCCCCCCAAACTCTAGCTCCCAGTCGCTGGACCCTTGGCCAGAAGGCAAAGGAGTGGGAGTTGGGTCCACAGGTGAGAGTCCTTGCTCTCATGTTTGGGGTGTTTTGTGAAGACAAAGAGCATGTGCTCTGGTCCTGCCTGAGGAGCTATTTGCAAGTGTCCTCACTATCCCGCCTCAACCCTACAGGCCCCCAGCTCTTGCCACACATTGTCCACTCACTGATCTTGTCTTTCACAGACTTACTACTCTTGGGGCCTCTTCATCTCCAACTTGCCGCCAAAGTTATTTTTCCCAATCATAAGAAGTACTTACGAGGGTAGGCTGATCAATTTTGCCTCCACTGTAATATTTTTTGTGACATTAGACATATCTGGATATACCCCGTTCTATGTAGTCACACAGTATCTCCCCTCCATCATTCTTGACCTTGCACACACCGATGCTCACATTTTTCACTCAGTGCACATCGAAATGGAAGAGTGTTCAGACGTTCAGTTCAAACAGCGTGCTGTTATTGAATTTTTAACAGCGGGAAAAAAATCCCTCCAACTTTTTGAAATTTTTGAAAAAGAAGGTGAGGACTTCTTAAAGAAGAGCATTACAGGTGATGAAACTTGGGTCCATCACGATGACCCCAAGAAGAACAAAAAGCCATGCATGGAATACCGCCATCAGGGATCACCTCAGCCAAAAAAATTCAAAACTCAGGCCTCAGCTGGGAAGGTCATATTGACTGTCTTTCTGAGTTCTGGTGTGTTGTTGTTCTAGACTTTGAAACAACAACATACTTTGAATGTTACATGGAAATTCTTACTGCATTAAAAAGAATCGAATGGACTGGAATAAGAAATGAAACACTTCTTCGACACAACACCAGGCCTCACACAAGTGCAGCAACAAGAGATGCAATTTAAGGCCTGGGTATTCAGTGCTGCCGCATCCACCATGTAGCCCAGACCTGGCTCCTAGTATTTCCACCTGTTCCCAAACCTGAAGCAACACTTGAAAGGCCAGCATTTCATCTGTGATGAAGAGGTGAAGTCAGCACCGAGGAAGTGGTTTGAAAAGCAAAACACTGATTTTTTTTTTTTAAGGACAGATTTCAAAAACTGTGCAGCGTTGGCAGAAGTGTATTGAAGTGTGTGGTGATTTTGTAGAAAAATCATTATAATTATGCAGCTTTGAAAATAAATGATGTAGGCATATTTCTTTCATTCATTAAAATATCTTTTCCCATTCATTTTCTATTTAAGTAGAGGCAAAATTTATCAGCCTGCCTTTGTGTTATTAGAAGAGTCACAGGTGAGCAAAAGCAATGACTTAATTAATAGAAAACTCTACTTGCTAGCAATAGAAAATTAATTAATTAATTAACAGATGTCAAACCAGCCCTATCTGAACCGGTCGAGTGCTGACATAAACAAACTTTGCAAATATGTATATGCATGGCTAATACTGTGATATTCTTCCTATACCTATGGTTCCCGGAAGACACTAGCAGACTACTAAGCAGTGTGGTTTCCCTCTGTAGAGACCAAGGGTGTTGCATCTCTCTGCGTAGCATCAGGACATGCATGCACTGGGGAATTACGAGCATCATAGAGCCTCAGAAATCATTCATTACCCTGAGCTTCCCGCACACAGAAGGTAGCCTAGCACAGTCTCTAAGCCCAGTGCCCAGCACAGAGCCTGACCCAGAGTGTGTTAAAATGAATCGAATCCAAATTCCTGACTTACAGCTCAAAATATGAAGCCCAAGATAACAGGGTTCGTTTTTGATGGAGCAGGGATCACCACTCAGGTCTTCTGACCCTCAATTCGCACTATTTTATGCATGAAAAGGGGAAAAATGTGTATTTCAGACTTACTTTGCCCTACACTTGAGGGGCCTTTCTAGCTTTAAGTGGCCTAAAAAGACGGCTAAGCACTGTTTCCAACAAGCAGATAAACAGCTTGGAGCAGCACAGAAGTGCACCCTTGGTGAGTCTCGCTTTCTTTCCTCAGCACTTAACAATGCCACGTTTAAAATCAATGCAAAACAGAGGCCCTTGAAATTCCAATCATCTGCTAAGCAGCATTATGGTGAGAACATTAAGCAACAGGGACCAAACTACACACCCGTGTTCTCTCTGCAAAGGCAAATTTGATTTTGAAAACTGGCTTTTGGAAACATTTTAGAATCCTAGAAATGGACTTGGAATATGGAGGAAAGAGTAGAGAAAGATGGATGGGCGTTGAGTGGCTGGAGGCGGACAAAGCAGATGACAAAAACAGCGGCAACCACCACGAGACACTGGATCAGCAGGACAATAAAATGACATCAGATTTTATAACCCGAGGTGACTTCCAGGATTCTCATATTGTAAAAATTCTTCCTGTACTTCATGGAAAACATTCTCCTTCCTAGTCTTACTCCTTTGTTTTTCAGCTGTGTCAATGGCCCTAACAGAGCTGCAAGTGTGTTCCCCAAGTTTATGTAAAGATTTTTTGTGCAAAATAAAAGTGCAAAATAAAGAACGATTCCACCTATATTTTGAGAATTTAAAATTCATAGCTATCCCAAGGAAGGCTAGAACGTCTAACACGCTTCGCTGTTTAACAATGTGCGAGTTGCATGTTTTATGGCTGCCTCGTTCAGGACAACGCCAGCTGGTGAGGACACTCCTGAACGAGGCAGAGGGGTGGCTTTGAGGCTGGACTGTGCTTCATGGCAACTTCGGAGGTTCCTTCAACAGACAACAGAACACATTGCTTCCAGCGCTGAGCACGCAGGCAGACATATGAGGATTATAATGAACAATGAAGTTCTACAACACGAGTTTGTAGGCATAAAAATAGCCCAGGAGCTATTTTCTCAACCAGCCTCCTTTCTGCCAGGTCTCAGCAGCCTCTCTTTCAGGACACGGGGGGGTGGGATGGAGGCAGCAGGTGTGGGGCAAGGAGGATGGGCTCAGACATGACACAGGCTGGGGAAAGCAAGCACTTCAGGTGGCTCCCGAAGATGACCAAACAATCGTCTTTCAAGAGGTGGTGAGTTCCCTCCCCACTAATCAGCACTGACTGTCTCATTTGTTCAGACTGACCAAGAGAGTACGGTGGAAGGGAATCAGATGAGAAGTGAGCCTGAAGCTCCCACTTGCGCAAATGCAGGCTCCCGCCATGTGAAGTCAGGCTGTTCTACGACAGAGAGGTCCTGAGAACGGAGGGGCCAGGAGAAGAAAATGAGCCCAAGATCTCAGACCGGGGAGTGGTGTCAGCTTGGACCCTCCCGCCCCAGGGGAGTGCCCCAAGTGGAAGACAGAAAAGCTGTCCCCAGCGTCTTGCCCGTATTCCTGCCCATATGATCATGAGCCAATGGAGGCTTCAAAACTTGACCTTAGGGGCAGTTTGCTCTGTCGCAATCGGTAAAAGCACCCACCAACTCCCCTCGGCTGTCAAAGAGCTCCTGACAGGCTGTCCCCTGGGGCATTGTAATGGTTTGGGTTTTTATTTTGTTTCTGATTTTTTTGTTTTGTTACGTTTTTATTTATTTATTTATTTTATTGATTTTTGACAGAGAGAAACAGAGACAGAGAGAGACAGAGAGAAGGGGGAGGGCCCAGAGCAGTCTCCATAGTTGACATTAGTTTTTCCATATAGTTTCACTCCACAGGTGGGTACAGGGCTGCACAGGGCAGGAACTGGGCCAGGAGCCTCCCACGTAGGCCCCGGCAAGAACTGAACTGGGGACACACCCCAGTTCAGCATGTGGGTCCGCATGGGCCGGGGCTGGGATTCGATCCTCGGTCCCCAGGGCTGCAAAGCGAGCGCTTAACCCGCTGAGCCATCCCAGCTTTCCCTTGTTACGTTTTTAAATTAATCAACTGATGGATCTTGCTGGGGAGAGTAAAAATTGAGTTGAGACTGACAGAGCCCTTAAACCGGCCCGGAGGGGGGATCGGTTGCCGTGACGCTGTCCCACATGTGTCTCAGGGGCTCAGAGGGAAAAAGTCCAATGCGGACTCACCCCAGGGGCTGGAGAGTAGCCCCCATGGAGCTGGTGCCCCCACCCCCTAAGCCCCTCTCCTCAGAACACAGGCTGCTGACTGCTCTGTGAGCGAGCTGCTCCCGCCCCACCATTAAAAAAGAATGCCCTAGTCCAGGGGTGGCAAACCTTTTGGCGATTGAGTGCCAAAGTTTATGAAATAAGAGTATATGGGGAAGCCGGGATGGCTCAGTGGGTTAAGCGCTCACTTTGCAGCGCTGGGGACCAGGGATCAAATCCCGGCCCCGGCCCGTGCGGAACCATATGCTGAACTGGGAGCTCCCCCAGTTCAGTTCTCTCTCTGTCTCTGTCTCTGTCTCTGTCTCTCTCTGTCAAAAATAAAAATAAATAAATAAAAATATATTAAAAAGAAATAAGAGTATACTCGCTCAACTCACGTACCAACCCATCGAGTGAGATAGAGGTATCGATTATTTTTATGTCTATAAGAGGCATAGGATGTTTTTATAACAAAAAACAATAATTCTGCGTGCCGAAATAATGGCTCCGCATGCCACTTTGGGCACGCGTGCCATAGGTTCGCCACCCCCCGCACTAGAAGGAAACCCGGTATACCCAGTACTCACAGGTGTTGGTCCCTCTCCAGTCTGAAGTGGCAGGCTGGCAGATCCACCTTCCCCACAGTCAGTCATTTCATAGTCAATATGGCAAAACCAGGAGAAAAAAAACAAGGCCATACTTATTTTGCACCGTGCGTTAGATGGGGCTGGTGTATCCTCACATTGGGCTGCAGGCAGATCCAGCAAGACGGAGCAGCTTTTATCACCAGTGAATCATGTCTCAACTCCACTGGGAAAAAAGCACCTAAACGAAATGAAGACAAAGGACCTCATAGGGCCAGGTATGTTCTGTCTTCTGATAGCAGTGCTGCCTGGCTTTTGCAGGCGTAGCGGAGGGGTGAGGGTGGTGGAGAGGGAAAAGGCAACAGTCCCCAAATAACCTGCGCTTGACTGCTGCTCAAATAAAGCACCCTAGGAGCTCAGCCACTGCAGCCTCATGGATGCGGGCAGCAGGAAACACGGGCATCTGGAACCTTGGGCTGTGGGGCAGGTTGACCCAAGGCCCACATGCACAAAAGTAAGACTAAAGAGACATGAACTCTTGGAGGGGAAGTTCTGGACCTGCGTCTGCACCAAGTTTGTCCCGACACCCTCACCAGTGCACAGGGTTCAAGGGCCTTAGAGGAAGGAAACAAAGGAAATCAAAAGGCAGGGGCTAGGGGCAAAGCCAGGATTGAAAGACAAGCAGACAGGAGTCGTTCAAAAGGGACTGGCAGCAAGGAGAAATCAGGTATGATACAAAAGAGCATTCGCCGTTCCACAAATGTTTATTGAGCATCTACTACAGTGCCAAGCACTGTGCTAAGTGCTGGGAACAGGGTGGTAAACAGGACACACATGGTCCTTGCCCCAAGGAGCTCACATCCTACTGCACTGCAGGAAGAGAGAAGAGCACTTATGAGAGCCGGCCAGTGTCAGAGAAGGAGGTTTGACAGGAAAGGCACAGTGGAGGCTGGAAAAAGGGGCAGCAAGCTGCAGCAGGACCCACGCAGTTCCCACGCTCCTGAGACTTCACCCACAGTGAGGACACTCCCTGGAGTCCTCCAGTTCCGCAGATACAGCTGTTCCAACCAGCACTAATTGGATCCTGGCTATTTTCCCATCTGTTTCTAAAATGTTGCTTCCGTGAAGGCACTAACCCGCTCAAAAGCATTCTATCACAACCTACTACCTAGAGAATAACCCCCCCCAATATTCTGTCCTGGCACCTCACACCCTAGACAATCAAATGGCCCCAATATACCAGGGCACACCTGGAATGAAAGGTTCCCACAAAGAGCACCCCAATCTCTGTTCATAGCCACCTACTCAACCATGGGACTAGCTCCAACCCAACTCTGGCCCCATTTACTTATGTATTTACAAATGTCTTATTTCTATATATGAACCCTAACGGTTATGCACACTCAGACCAGCAGTCCCCAAAAGGGCATGATCTGAGACATCTGGGGAAGGGTCCCAGGCCCTGCTAACACCTTGAACATCCGGATGGTCTGGAATTCCCTATTAGTTCTTACTGGTTGATTTAAGCGTTAGCTTCACTCGGCCTTTTTTTTTTATTTTTTTTTTATTAAAAATACTTCAGTGTCGTGACCCAATAATTCCAGTCCTAGCTATACAGCTAACAGAAATGCTTACGCCCTTTCACCAGAAGACATGTATGTATGTACAAGAATTATTATGGCAGCAGCACTGGTGACAACAGCCCCGATCTAGAAATCATCCAAATGCCCATCTTCAATAAGACAGATGAATTATGGTTATTCCACATAATACAATGCAATACAGAAATGAGTGATACAACCTGTTTCCATTTATATCAAGTTCAAACACAGTCAAGACTAAGCTATGATGCTAACAGGACAGTGGTTACCCTTTGGAGCATGATAATGACCGAAAGGTTGCTTCCGGGCTATTGATCGTATTCCAGGTCATGGGCCTGATGTTGGGTTCATGAATATAGTCACTCTGTGAAAACTTACTGAGCCGTATACTTATGAAGTCTGTATTTGTGTGTGTGTGTGTGTGTGTGTGTGTACATAATATTTCAATAAAAGTTTACCTTAAAGAAAGAAAAGAAATAAACAATATTGATGAGGGTCGATACAAATGAATAACTTTTTTACACTGAGGAATGTAAATTAGTTTAGCATTAAGAAAGCAAAATCTGGCAATATTTATCTAAACTTTAAAAACTTTGTAACTTTTGACCTACTAATTCCAGCTCTAAGAATTTATCTTTAGGAAATAATGAGAGCATGCAGTGGTACGTGTCATAGGATTATTTCTGAAAGGGAAAATTTGGAAATAACCTAACTGTTGAGAATGTATGTACTTACAGTGCAGCCACTAAAATATTTAATAAAGGAATTATGGGAGATTTTAGGTTCTCCTTTCTGTTTCCTGTTTTTTTTTTCCAAATTCCCTACAATATATCAATTGAAAAGAGTTTTATAAATACATACATACATATATACATACATCCACGCAGAAATTGATAACTTCATTCAGCATTCATGCAACAAGTATGTACTGAAATATCCCATTGCCAGGCACTAGGGAGAGTAATGAATGCAGCTTACTTAAGGGCCAGCTCTCAAGAACCTTAGCCTAGTCAGACTTGAAGTTGAATCTGAATTATTCACAGCAGATGCAATGGGAGGAACAACCAATCTGAAGTTGAAATACATGAATCCAGTCTCAGCTCCACCATTTACATTTTTTTTCCAGCACGTTGGTAGGTGAGCTGCTTCTCGTTATTCATCAGTTCTTCATCTGTAAAAAGAGTATGATAAGAGCTCTTGGGCTACCTCGCATTGATATAGTCAGCTGCTAAGAAGACTCTACTGAGCATGCCCTGAAGACGTAGGCTGAATATCATGATCAGGTTATCCTTCACGTCTTGAACAAAAGGGCACACCTACCCTGTTTCCCCGAAAATAAGACAGTGTCTTATATTAATTTTTGCTCCCAAAGATGCGCTAGGTCTTATTTTCGGGGGGATGCCTTATATTTCAGCGAGAGGCAAAACTGTAAGTAGGTCTTATTTTCGGGGTATGTCTTACTTTCGGGGAAACACGGTAGTATTCAGAGAAATGCAAGTTAAAATCACAAAGAGATAGTACCCTGTTTCCCCGAAAATAAGACAGTATCTTATATTAATTTTTGCTCCCAAAGATGCACTAGGTCTTATTTCCGGGGGGATGCCTTATATTTCAGCAAGAGGCTAAACTGTAAGTAGGTCTTATTTTCGGGGGATGTCTTACTTTTGGGGAAACATGGTATGCTCTCCAGTTCTATTTAGAAACATCATGTGCCCCAGCCTTCCTTCCACCTGCTTGGGATTCCTCCTTGGTTTGAACCCCAGCCTCAGAATATCATTTTGTTTGGTGGAGGTCATCGTGATCCTGGTTCATTTTTTGATATAGGACATTAAGATTGGGTGGGTGGTTATGTGTGTATGTCAGGAGGAGGTGATGGTGGCGTGTTACTACTTTGTCAGCTGGATCCACCATTGTAAACAGAAATAAAGCAATAAAATAAAGATTGTAAAAAATATCATTAAAGTGCTGAAATAACTGACACCCTAGAATTGTATACACTAAAAAATTATATTTTAAGAATGAAGGAAAAACTAAACTATTATCAGAAAAATTGAAAGTGAGATAGATTAGCACCAACAAATATATCAATGAAGATATTTCTAAAAGATGGACAGGTACATCCTTAATAAAATGTTCAATTCACTAAGCAAATATAATAGTAATTCTAAATTTGTATGTACTAATAAAATACCCTCAAACTATGTGAAGAAAAAAAAAGTGATAAAAGTACAAGGAACAATGGGGTCAAGAACAATATTAGAACGGAAAGTTTTAAAACTCTACTCATAGTAATTGATAGAACAAACAGATACAATAAGCAAGGCTACAGAAGTTTTGAAGTTTAACTTTGAAAAATTAATGAGTTTGATTTAATGCAAAGTCTCTCGCTGCAAATTAGAGAATATATATTCTTGGGTTCACGTGGAACTATTTTTAAAACTGACAAGACATAAAGTAGTTTCAAATAATTCCAAAGAATAACATACTCTATGCTCTTTGATCATTAAATTAATAATCAGTATAAAAGATAGCTAAAAAGCAGAGGATGCTGGGATAGCTCAGTGGTTGAGCGCTTGCCTCACAGTCCTGAGGTCTGGGGTTCGATTCCTGGCCCAGCCTATGCAAATTGTATGCTGAACTGTGGCACAACTGGGAACCGTGGGGATGGCACAGTGGCAAAGGTTCTAGCCTCCCATGTGGGAGGCCCCCAGTTCTATTTCTGCTTCGTGCTGCCCCACATCCACCTGTGTGGAATGAAACCATGTCACAACTAATGATGGACAACTATGGAAATTGCCCAACTCTGGGCCCTCCCCACCCCCCACCCCCCACCCCCATCTTCTCTCAAACAATAAAATCAATCTTAAAAAAAAGATTAAAAGTAAACATAAACAAAATTATACTTGTAAATTTAAAAATGCTGATCAAAGCAAAAATCATAACAGAAATGTAAAATTACCAAGACCTAAATGATAATGAAAATACTATCAAACTTGAGGAATGCAGAAAAAGCAGTACATAGAGACCAATTTATAGCCTTGAATTCTTAGTAAAAGAAGTTAACAAACTAAATTAGAAGAAAAACAATAAAACCAAAGAATAAAAAGAGAGAAATATAAAAATAAGAATTCACAAAAGAGAAAATGAAGATACAGTAGAGAAAATTAGCAAACAGATGTCTCTTTAAAAGACTGGTCTCCGACGGGGACCGGGGATCGAATCCTGGCCCCGGCCCATGCGGAACCATATGCTGAACTGAGAGCTCCCCCAGTTCAGTTCTCTCTCTGTCTCTGTCTCTGTATCTCTCGCTCTCCCTGTCAAAAATAAATAAATAAATAAAAATATATATATAAAAGACTGGTCTCCGGTGAAATTCATCAAAGAGAGAGGAAGGAGAAGGAAAACAACAACAAATAATATTAGGACTGTAAGGGGGTGCCAACTTCTGATACTATAATGGTGTTAAGAGACCACAAGAAAATGATATAAAGAACTTTAGGCAACTATATTTGAAAATTGAAGTAAAACGAACAATTTCCTAGAAGACCATAATGGATTTCCAAAAAAAAAAAGGATTCTAAAACACACAGAAAACTTGATGAGTCTCAATAATCAGTAAATACCTTGACTAAGTCACTTAAAATCTTCCCAGAAAGAAAGCAAGAGGGGGAAACCGGGATGGCTCAGCGCTCACTTTGCAGCCCTGGAGACCGAGGATCGAATCCCAGACCCGGCCCATGCGGACCCATATGCTGAACTGGGGAGTGCCCCCGGTTCAGTTCTTGCCAGGGCCCGTGCAGGAGGCTCCTGGCCCAGTTCCTGCTCTGCGCAGCCCCACACCCACCTGTGGAGTGAAACAATATGGAAAACTAATGCTGTCCACTATGGAGACTGCTCTGGGCCCTCCCCCTTCTCTCTGTCTCTCTCTCTCTGTCAAAAACAATAAAAATAAATTTTTAAGAAAGCAAGAGGCCCAAAGGACTTTACATTGGGCATCTCCGCAGCCCAGCCACACATTCTCTGCCCTGATTAGGGAACACAAGGCCCATCATCACACCTCAGAGCCTGCTTAGCTGATGAGGCACCCCTCCCTCACGCTCCAGAGGGCGGCAGCCAGGAGCGCCCGGGCAGAACCATGCATGGGTGCCACTGGGTGCTGAAGCCCCTCCCCTGCCACCTCCCTAGCTGAGGAGTGGCCCCCTCCTCCATAGAGGTGCCCAGAGAGATTAGTGGCTGTAGGTCAAAATTCCTGGTCGAAGCCCATCTATCACATGCGTATCACTTCCTAGAAATCAAAAAAGAACATTCTCCGGGCTCCCTAAAGTGAGAGGCTCTGCAAGTAATACGTATCAGTGTGTCAAGTCAAAAACATCGGCTGCCTGGCTTCATCCCCCCAGCTCAAACTAGTCACCACAGAGCTTGCCGCTTCCACGACCACGTGTAAAACAGACCTTGGTCTGGTACATCAGCCATCTTCCACAAGGGCCCACGTTTCCTAAGTTTAGAGAGTTTGGCTAAAGAGGGAGCATCTCACTTATAAATGGGGCATTTTAGCAGCCTTAGACCATGAATTAGCCTGACTTTTCTCGAAATGGGCACCTCCCCCCCCCCCCCCAGCTCCTGCCATCTTGACTGCTAGGTGGTTCCACACAGAGGGTAGCAGGAGGGATGGGGCTGTGGGAGCCAAACCTCCGTGGATAGAAAAGGAAAGACAGTTGAATCTTTCTCGACTCAGTTGGCCTGGGTTCACGAGCCAGAAAAGCTATTCCCGTTTAGAGGCTTCTTCCCTGGCGGGGACTAAAATTGAAGGGAAACTCAGAAGTAGTGAGTTAGCAACAGCCCCCTTATAAACACCCAAGGAGAAGTCTGCATGAGACCCCTGTTCCTAAAACCCACAGCCTCCTCACTGCTGGAACGGGCAGCTTCTGGACCTGGTTGTTATGAAAACTGTCTTAAAGCTTATACGGCATTGGGAAAGAACTTTTAAAATCACTTATACGTATACACCTGTAACTAATCAAAATATTGCACTGCCCCATAACCACAGCCATTATGATCACTGCAGTCACAGTTATTTTCTTGCACTCTTGAGGAGAGGTGTCACTGTGGGGGTGAGGAGGGGCTGGAAAGGGACAATAGCACTAAGGGGGGTTGGTCAAGCCCTCTGGAGTCTAGAGGCAGGGCTAACTACATGCTATAGGATGCCAGACCTCTGCTATTAAAACTCTAGTAGAGGACTCAGAACTTCAAAGTGCTTCCATCAGTTAGGCACTCACAATGTCTCGGTCACTGTGCAAACGTTATCACAAATGTCAGTAAGTCCTCTAGGAAGTAGGCATATAGTCCCATTCTATGGTAGGGAAAACAGGAATGGAGAGGTTAAGTCACTTGTCCAAGGTCCTACCACCAGTGAGGATAGAGGAAAGTGTGGCTCTGACTCTAAAGCTTTTCCACTATGAGCCTCTGCCTCTCTAACTTCCATGTTGCTCAGACCACTAATCCCAGGAGAGAAACAACCTGTATTTAGGCACCTGCCTCCCAGAGGGGCCCAGTATCAGCCACATAAGACTCTGCTCTATTCTTCTAACCCCCTTCCCCTGCACCTGACCTTGGACAAGCCCCAAATGGCAGTTGGCAAAAGAGACAGAGGGGCAAGCAGAGAGAAAAGATGTCATCACGCTCCATCTGCAGAACCTGGGCAAAGGCTTGTGGGTGAGGCAGGGTTGGAGAAGGAGCTAAACTGAAAATGGGGTGAGAGGGTTGAGATTTGGCTTTTAAATTGGGCTGGACTTTCAAAACCTAAAAGTGGAGCCATTCCTTACTACCATAAAAGCTAGGAGATCTAAGATTTCATACAGAGACTGGACAGGAAAGCCCAAGAAGTGATATGAAAAATAGGAAAGTGAGGGGGGAAGAGCTCTTCCATGATTTCACCCACTGACGTCGGCTCACGGCGCGGGGCACTGAAATAGACGGCTATGACGACCACTGTTTGCTGATCCCTCAGCCGGAAGCAGGCACTGTGCTGACATGTCACATCACCTGGCGGTCACTGACTTTGTCCACCCCCACGAGATGGCCATTTCCCGAAGGCAAGCACTGTGTCTTGGCCAGTATTGCAGCTGCTTTGTTAGCACACTATCTATAGACCTTCAATAAAAATTTGATTAATGAATGTGCTAACCCGTAAATCTTACCTGGCATTTACTAGTCACATCATCGCCACCTCACCTTCTTCTCTTTTTGACACCACTTCAATCTGGTGGAGATCCTAACAAACTTCAGAGTGGCCCCCAGATAAGCAGGGGGAAAAAGAAAAAAAAAAAAACCTAAAACACTCCAAAGATCGAAAAGACCAAATATAAACCATCAAAGGAAGGGAGGTTGAACTGGAACACAAATGGGAGTAAAATAGCCTCTCGCCCTCTCCCTAGGAGGTGCAGGCCCAAAGGCCTTGCACGACCAGTCATTCAGTCCAGAGCACTGCCAAGATTTAGCAACAGTTTTTTAACTCCCCTGAGAACAATGAAATGAAACAATCCTAGGAAGGCACGGTGCTTCCTTGGCTGGGTGCTGGGACCTGGGGCGCAGGAGTCATTAGGAGCGATGGGTGTTTACACCCTCTGAGAAGCAGAATGCACCACCCCCTGGGACCCAGGGATAGGGCGGCAGAGGCTGGAGAGGGAACTCGGCAATCAGCAGGTGCCCACACACATTCCAGGCCAGAATTCTGAATTAATCACCTGCTGCAGGAGGCATAGTGGGCAGATGGGAGGGAGTTACAGGGAAGGAGTCAAACCAGCAGTCCAGGCAGCTGCTAAATTTAGCCTGGTCCCCAAAGCAGGACTTAATTAAATTAATCCTGCACACACACACCCTCCACCCCCCAGGCCCAGTTCTCAGGTGGGTTTTTTTCTGTTTCTGGCTTGGCTCACATTATAACATGGCCCTCAAACGCTGATCCCCTTGACAGGTGCCCCAGGCCAGCTCTTCTGGTGCTGGTGCTGGGAAGGAAGCACAATTCCCAGTTGTCCCTGCTGCTCCTGCAGCACTCGGTACAGCCCAGAGCAAGGCCATGTGCGGGATATGCCCCCACCCCCTCCACATACACTCAGCCCCCTCCACACTCCAACGAGGTAGAATCCTCACGTCAGGGCAAGCGTGCTGCTGACCTGCCTGGGCTCTCGCTTGCACATGGCCAAGGCCAGCCCTTCCCTGGTCATTGTCTGTCCCCACATTGCAAGACAGTGACTTCAGCGATGTCAGAGCAGCCCCATGGGTGTGGCAGGAACAATCACCACTGCTCCGTCAGTTGAGGAAGCTCTCGGTTCCCAGAATTTCATCTCAGGCCCTTCCCTTCAACATCCCGTAACTTCCCCTGCGCTCACCACCTGCCTTTCCTCATCATCCTTTTTGTCCAGACAACTTAAGCAACCGAGTAAGAATGAGGAGACCCGGGGCTGAGCATGACAATCAGCATCAGTCAGGAACATGCACTTGCCCCACCTCCTGCACAGCAGAGAAGCCCAGATCTCAACACACATCCTGTGTCAGGTCACCTGCAAGCCTGCGTTTTGACCAGCTCCAGAGTCTCTGCTTCCTCAGGTCCAGAGGAAGGGCCTGAGCATGTGCATCCTGATAGTATTAGCTCCCCAGTGACCTTGATGCTGTGGTCCAAGGACCACACTGAAAGCGGCTGCTCTGGGTGTTGGCTCCCACCATTCCTCGGGGCTTAGGCTTACCCCTGAGAATGTTTCAGACTTGCTGAGCAGCATCTTGTGGGGACAGAGCAGGACCAGGCACCTGCTGGTCCCAGGGGACCTCCAGTCCAGTGCTCCTTCCGAGAGGCTTCCTCCACGTAAGCGAGCAGGGTGGGATCCAGTGGGGAGAATGGAGCTGGAAGCTTCTCCCTTTCCTGGCCACCCAAGGAGGAGATCGCCTCCTGGGACCCAAACCCTGGAAGATTCAGGCTGTGATGTTTTGAGCCAGAGGGAGTCCACGGCTCTCAGTGGCCCAATTCCATTCAACAACAGGTTCTGGAGCTCCTATGTGCCTGGCCCAGGCTGGGACTGACACGGTTCAAGAGGCCTAAACAGCCTCGAACCCACAAGGACCTTAAACTCTAGATGGCAGGCCTGAGACCGACCGCTACAGAGAGCAGGCCTCACACTGCCTGACTTGGCTTCTCTTCCAGCTCCGTGGAGCAGCAGCCTGAGAAAGTCAGAGGCAGCGTGGGTGGTGGGGAAGCGGGTAGCGGCGGGGTCCACTTCGGGGTGCCTGGAAAATCCTAGGAAGGCCCGTTGCACTGAGTCCATTAGGGACATGGCTGGGGCTCACTGTGAAAGTTCTTCTCCAGTGAATACCCAGAAAGGAAGCCACGCCCAAGCCATGGGTCCCCTCCCACCAGGGACCCTACTCGGCTGCACCTCCTCCCCAAGCGAACCTGTCACCTGGCCCTTGCGGAGCACCCTCCATGCCCGCCCTCCTGGCCCCTGCTCAGGCTGCCAGCCCCACCACGGGCCTCCTAGATGCCGAAGGCGTCCAGGCTCCTCGCTGGGCAGGAGAGGAGAGGGCTCCCCACGCGCCCTGTCCAGCTCGCAGGCACCCCCTTCCTCTAGGCTGCCTTTCGGGGGCACTCCGTGAACCTTCACCACCGAGTACCCAGGCTGAGTTCCGGCATTTCATACACAAATGAGCCTCTTCCCTCTTGTTTTCTTTGAAGTTTCTCCTCTGGGTTTCCTATACCCTCTCTATTCGTCTTTTCTTAAGTTCGGGAAATAACTACGTTCACTTAAAAAATTCAGTAAGATAGGCACCCAGTACCACATCCAAACACAGCGTGGCTGAACATACACTAGTCCCCCTATCCGAGGTTTTGCTTTCCACGGTTTCAGTTGCCCGCGGTCAACGGGGTCATCCAAAAATATTACGTGGAAAATTCCAGAAGTCAACAATCCATAGGCTGCTTCACCTGCATGCCATTCTGAGTGCTGTGATGGAATCCTGAGCTGTCGGTCTTCGTCCCATCCATGCCGTGAGTCATCCTTTGTCCAGTGTCTCCAGGCTGCCGGCTCTGCCCACCCATTGTCACTTAGTGACCATCTCAGTTATCATCAGCTGTCGCGGTGGCAAACCGCTTGTGTTTAAGTAACTTATTTTACTTCAGAATGGCCCCGAAGCCATTCACAACACTTATTATAATACATTGCTCTATTTCATTACTGTTGTGGTTCATTTCTTACTGTTCCTAATTTATGAATTAAGCTTTATCACAGGTATGTACGTATAGGAAAAACATAGCATACGAGTATATAGAGTTCAGTACTATCTGCTGTGTTAGGCATCCACCGGGGGTCCTGGAACATGCCCCCCTCAGATAAGGGGGTACTCCTATACAGTGAGAAGTAGTTCTACGCTGAGTGTCCCGGGTCTCCTCACAGAGGGGACCTCGGCTCCCCGTGTCCCAGAGTCCTTCTAGAGAGATGCTCGCTGTATGCCAGAACACTCATAAGCAGCCTCTTTCCCACACAGAGTGGTTTACTACACAAACCGCCCCGTACCTCGCTTTTTTCTTTTATATTTTTGTTTATTTATAAAATACTTCAAACGTATGAATAAAGAATGAGTCATAACAAGCATCCCGAACCCACCTCCAGCATCGTCACATCTTATCTGATCACATCACACGCTAGGCTTTGGATTCTGTTTTTAGAAGCAAAACATTACACATATGGTTGGGGCCCCATGAACCCATCGTCCCTCACTGGTTCCATTCCCCGCTAATCCCTCCCCAGAGAGAAGCTCTATGATGCATTGGCTGTTTCGAGCCTCTTACTTCCCTATTGGTCACTCTCTGTCCCTATGTCCCTTCCTACCTAAGGAAATCCCCTCCAGGCGAGGATGTGCTCTGTGGTTTAGAGCCCAAATGCAGCCCATCTGCAATAGGGTGGCATTCAGTTACTTCCCTGCTACCCTGACATATGAGGTGCAATTACAGTGGGCCTTGGCATGCTACAGCATCAGGCAACTGCAGGCTGCTTTAAATCTTACACACTCCCAAACAGCAATGTCTCTTCAGTCAGAAGTCATTGCAAGTGGCATGCATCACAGCTAAAAATCAATGCTTGCAAACGTCCCTGCAGGAAGGCAGAAGCCTTAACTTCATGAATCTTCCTTCTGTTCACACACTCCTTAGGAGGATGAAATGTTACTCAGGTTGGGTCAGGCTCTTTGCTACCTCTGAGGAGGTTCCGTATGAAAACGCGTGCCTCCGTGTTGGTATGGCCCATGTCACATGTGAAATGCCCGCGGTAGCTGCCTGGTGCAAACACCACCTCTTCTCTTTAGTGTTGTCAGAACAAGGAAGGAGCTGTGAGGGGCCTGCCCTGTTTGTCTTGCTGAAGACTGGAGCTGACCTGACCTCTTGTTCTTCACACTGAGGACACCTCGTTGGTGGACAGCTGCGGGTGCTAACCTAGCGACAGGGGGTCAGCTGCCCAGGGCTCTACGTCTGGCTGTCTGGGGCCCTCGACTCTCAACAGCCACCTGCACGCTGGGGCCCCACCCCACTGGGCCTCTGCAGGGTGTGCCTGAGCACCCCACACTTCCCCTCGCTGCCGATGGCCCAGCCAATGTCATGCCGTCCCCACTCAGAGCTGGTGGCGCTTTGGAAACAATCAAATGGTGCTACAGAGACCCAGAGACAGGCAGCCAGTGGCTCAGCGGGCCCAGCAGGCAGGCCTCATCAGAGCCCTCAGACGGGCCAGTGTCCCTTCCCCGGGCCAGGCCACAGCAGGTGCCAGCCAGGGCGGGAGTGAGACATTCTTCTCAGTCTCTGGCCCTGTCTGGGCCCCTTTCCCTGCTTATACCCAGGCCCCCTGGAACATTCTCGGCTCTGGAGATCTGTCCTTGCACACTGGGCTCTTAGCAGAAGCTGCATAAGAACAAAAGCAGGTATATATGTATATTTAATGTGATACCTATACGCAAAGTGGATTTGTGACTGCTTATGTGAAAAAGAAACAGATGTCACCAGCAAAGAGAATCCTAAAAGGCCACATAGGTGGGGGGAACTCAAACATTCCATGGTAGAGGAACCCCCTGGACCTTCTTATGCACGTTCTGGTTGGGGGGTGTGGGGAGAAGCCCAAGATTCTGCAGTTCTAACAAGCTCCAGGTGACCTCACACTGCTATATGGAGAACGGCCCTTCAAGTAGCAAAGCTCCCAGCAGCGGCTCTAACTGGGCTACACAGCACAGGCCTGAGTCCCACCAGTCCAGCCGAACTGGACTCTCCGGGGGCGGGGCCTGAGCCTCGGTCAATTTTTAAAGCTCCCCAGAGGATCCTAATGTGCAGCCAGAGTTGAGAACCCCGGGCTAGATCCTTCCTGAGTTTCAGGTTATAATCAATCTTCTTGGTCTGGCAAATGAGTTGTGAGTGCAGTCTCCCCTGTGAAACACAACTTGACCGGCAGGGAGTGTTTCAGGCTGTGCAACAGGAAAACAGATGTTTCTGCCCAAGTAGGAACCAGACACTGTCAGAGCTAGACGGCTAATTCAACCCTTGCTTTCGAGCTGGTGAGTGGCAGGGCCAGCCCCGTGCAGATACAAAGCAGGAAGACCCCCTGAGAGAGGAAGGGCTACCTGCAGTGGGTGAGGTCAGGAGGAGCTGCAAGGGGAAGAGCTATCCAGAAAGGAATGCATGAAGAAAAAATGTTGGGGTGCATAGGTAGAGGTCACCCCCAGGTCCTTTCAAACCACAGGATTGGGCAGATTGCTCTGCCCACACGGCCGACTGTTGGGAAGCAGCAGATGGACAGAACCGGGCGAGGAGGGACACAGCCAGGAGATGAGAGGCACCACCAGGGCTGGGATGGACCAGTCAGGAACCTATTGGACAGCTTTGCCTCAAAGCCAGGGCCACCCTGGACTAAAGAAACGCCCCAAAGAGGGCATCTGCTGGGCACAGCCCGGGCCTGGCGTTTAGGAAGTTTTCACAAAAGAAGACACATCTTGTACTTGACCACCCACTGTGCATGCCACCGAGGAAGTGGTGATGTTATTTACTTGTCATGGGCGAGACTGTCATTATGAGTCTGTTGTCAGGTACCCGGGCACCCATGACAGTGAGGAAGGGGAGGCGACAGGAGATGCTGAGACAGAAGAGAACTCAAAGGACAGGACAGCTGGCCGCAGGCACCAGCAGGATGACCCTGCAGAGAGGGGGCCAGGGCAGAGTGGTGATAGGTGTGGCTATGGAGGTGGGGAGCAGGGAGTGGATGTGAGTGCAACTCAGACTCACAAAGAACTGCGACAAGTGAGCGTTTTCTGAGAGTGGAGCTGTCTGCCTCTCAGCACAGTGCGCCCAGGTACTGGCAAGATCTGAGCAGAGGCTGATGGCCACTTCTCATGAAGATGGTGGGAGACGTGACGGCCCAGGGGAAGGTGGGAAGGGAAGCCTTGAATGCTCTCTACCAGACCTCAGATTACTGAGGATCTACTTCTGGCTTCTCTGCCTTTGCTGGCTTGAAAGAACTGGGGAGGGGGGGAGCATTGTAAGGGCAGATGCACATGGCTCCCCACTTCATGGAGGACAGAACAACCCACTTGGAGACCAGCTGGCTTCCTAATGGACAGAGCTCAAGGGAACACAAACTCAGTTCTTCAGAAAACGTTCATAAACCAGCTCTTCTCCCATCTAGGGAAGAGGGGCTCCAACCACCAGCTCTTGACCTGCGGGAAAGCCAAGGCCCAGCAAGGACTTCTGAGAATTCTCAGGGCCACACACTTCCTCTTACCTCCACCTCTGATTTCTGGCTTTTGCAGGATGCCCCTTCCCTTGCCCAAGAGGTGAGGATGCTCCTTTAGTTCAGTCCTATAATCCCCCATACAAAAGACCCACCCCTCTCCTCCATATCTACCCTCCCCCTCCCTCTCCCCCCATGCCCCCGGCATTGTACACACAGGCTGGGTGAGGGGTAGATGCAGCTGGAGATTCAGGGCTCAGGAGAAGGGAGGGCCCTCAGGAATTTTACACTGAAGAGCAGACATCTCCTGTTCTTTGATATCCCCTTGGCCATTTCCACTAACTCAACTCCAATCTCCAACCCGATGGATCCTCCCCCCTCCCTCCTTTCCACCCCAATTCCTGCTCATGTTTACACAGAGGAGTTCTCTCTATACCTTTTTTCTCTTTCTACATATGCCCTCAAGGCCTCATCTCTCACCCAAATGACCTATCAAGGTAGTTCTTGAACGAAAGCAGTTCTTTCCCTGGGAGAACACTAACACCAGCAGATAAAATACTAATTTTTCTCCTTGCTGCATGTTCGATAGCAGAGAGCTGGCCAAGTCCAGCCAGATCGATGTCTGCTCTCTGTCTGGTGAGCTGGCATAGACTGGCCGGATGTAGATGTATGAATCTGAACTTGAATGTCTCAAGTGGGTTCGCACAACATCCCTCCACAAAGCCCTTTCCCCCCAAACACCGCACTCCCTCGCTGATTCCAGTTCTGCTGACGGTGAACACTAGTTCCCGGTAAAGCTCTGGACCTGGCAGGTGTCCGTGAACCATTTATTTGCATTCTGTTCTTTGGATGTGATCTGCTGCTACATCCTCTGACCTGGGGTCATCAGGGTCCCCCTCCCATCGCAACCCCAGAGCCCATAGTCCAAGCGTAGTGTCCGGTTTTCCAGGGCTCTGGTCCCATGAGGGCTCAAGGGAGCCAGAAATGGTGTGAGGGAGGGGAGAGCAAAGGCAGCAGCATGCTAGCGGTTCAGCACGCAGAGGTCAGGCCACCAGCGCTTCGGCTTCCCTCTCCTTCACCTTTTCTATTACCAGGAGTCCTCCCGCGTGCACCTGTACAACAGGACCGATTTGCAGCCACCGTGGAGAACATACCTTTGAATTTTTTACTTCTGTGTATTTTAATACCCAGTGAGAACACTTTCTATTTTGTCTCATGACCTGCTCTGTCATTAGACTGGAGGAGCAGGGAAAATAAGCCATTCTTAACTGTCTGGGTCTAAGCAAACCAAAAGGCCAAGGGCCAAGCAGGTAGTGAGTTCACAGTCACAAAATCTCCCCACCCCGCCTTTGACAAGATCTCAGATGCTCCTTTTAATTGCAAGGATCTACAAGGCAGGGTCAGTGGGAAGGGAAGAGTGAGCAGACCAAATACCATGTGGTGTGACAGCAGGAGGCTGCAGGGTCATTGTCTGCTTCCCCAAATTCCCACCAGGCCCATGAGCAGTTCCCGACATGCTACAAGTTTATTTCTACAGCAGAGGGGTTGACCCTGTTAACAAAACAAAGTACGCAGCAAAGGGTGATGCTTCGAGTTTATCTTGGCCATGAAGATAGAGGTGGGAAGGAAGATCATAGAGCAAGCCCTGGAAGAAGGTTAGAGACCCAGCCCGGTGTCTGGCAGCAGGTGAGCAGAGACGAGGCCACCTGTCCGGGGAGCGACCAGGGCCTCGATTCCAGGCTCCACTCCACTTCCACTTTGCTCTGTGAACTCAGGTCAACTCACTCCTCAGGGCCTTCGTATCCCTTTTGCAAGGTGAAACCAAAATCAACCCATCTTGCTCCTTGCAAAGTGGAGGGTGGCTTTTCCACTTTCCCTGGTTCTGTGATAGCAAGAGCCACAAGACGCTAGTCTATGCCAGGTACTGTTCTCAGCCTTGCATGTGCACTGACTTTAATCCTTCCCAGAGGTGGGAGCTATGGCAATCCCCCTATTGCCAATGAAGATCTTGGGTCAACCAGCCTAGGGGAGTGGCAGAGCCAGGGAAGAACCCAGGCAGTCTGGAACTGGAGCCCAAACCTTGACCGTCACACTGTGAGGCCTCCCTGAGTGCAGGGCCTTCAAGCACAGAGTGTGTGCCAGGCTGCCTGTCCCCAATGTTCTCATCGAGCTCAAGGGGCCCGGGGTGCTCCGGGTCATGAAACAGGGGCAGCCGGGTGTTCCTATTCTTCTGAGAGGCTCTCTCTAGGTCCGTTTTAAGACTGTACCCGGGAAGGGGTTTTCTACTCCAGTGTCAGGTAGGCACCTGTTATGTAAAAGAAAAAAATGGTCTTGCTAGATTTGATCGCTGGCACTGGGACCTCATTTAAATCCTGTTTGAGACAAGGCTGGGTTTCCTCCAAGCCCTCGACAGGCCCGACGCCGAGGGGTGGGACGCAGTGCCCAGAGCCTTTGTTACCTTTAATTAGGTGTGCTCTCATTGATTGATTGGTTGATTTTCTTCTCAGACTCGCAACAGAGGACAGGACCCCTGCTCCCCAGGTGCGCCGGGCCTGCCACTGGAATTATAACAAGTGCTAAGCAGGCCCAGCACGCCGTTCCAGGCCTGCGAGGCCGCCACCAGCTCCCTGTCAAACCTCAAATTGATTCTGAAATTGCTTTGAGGATGTAAAGCGGAGAACCATTTGAGACCCGTGTAATTATCTGAGTGGCTGTTGCTGGGTGACCTGGCCATTGCTGCCTGAGCCCATCTGAGCTACAGCTCCAAAACGAAACCTCTTCAAGAGCTGTCGGGGCTTAGCCAGAAGCTCATGCAGGACCGCGGGCCCAGAACGGCCCCCCCAGAACGGCCCCCCCAGAACGGCCCAGCCCAGAACAGCCCGCCCAGAATGGCCCACCCAGAACGGCCCAGCCCAGAGGCCCTGAGTGGGGCTGCTCTGTAGGCAGATTGAAAGGCTACCCTTGGAAACACTGTCCAGACTGTGGTTTTAGACACAAACTAGTCAATCAACTGACTATCTACAGAGCACTTGCCATGTGACCAGCACCATGAGAGACATGGTAGGCATAAGAAGAGGTGGTGGTAAAGCCGGGATGGCTCAGCGGGTTGAGCGCTCGTTTTGCAGTCCTGGGGACCAAGGATCAAATGCCAGCCCCAGCCCGTGCAGACCCATATGCTGAACTGGGGTGTGCTTCCCATGTGAGGGGCCCCCAGTTCAGTTCTTGCCCCCAGTTCAGCCCCTAGCTCAAGGGGGCGTGCCTCCCATGTAGGCCGCCCACCTGTGTGGAACAAAACCATGTCAAATACTGATGATGTTGGGGAAGCCGGGATGGCTCAGTGGGTTAAGCGCTCACTTTGCAGCCCCGAGGACCCAGGATTGAATCCCGGCCCCGGGCCATGTGAACCCATATGCTGAACTGGGGAGTGCACCCAGTTCAGTTCTCACCAGGGTGACCCCGGCCCAGTTCCTGCCCTGTGCAGCCCCGCACCCACCTGTGGAATGAAACTATGTGGAAAAACCAATGATGTGCAACTATGGAGACTGTTAGGGGCTCTCTCCCTTCTCTCTGTCTCTGTATCTCTCTCTCTCACTGTCAAAAACAATAAAAATAAATCTTAAAAAAAAAAATCAATCACATTTGAGCAAGAAGTTTGTCAGAGACAGCCAGTACCCTCTGCTGTACAGACGACTCCATTAATGGGGATGCAGACGACCCACCCCTGCCAGGAGGGGTCCCTTTCCTCAGCCTGGCCTTCCTGTTCCTGCCTCCCATGTCCTCTCCTGACACTCCTCCCCAACGGGTGGCAAGTAACCTCCCTTGTTCAGGCTCCAGGCCACAGGTAGCGCGAGTTTGCAGAACATCAGCTACTTCCTGGATGCAAGAGCCTTATTCTCTCTCTTTCTCTCTCTCTCTCTCTCTCTCTCTCTCTCTCTCTCTCTCTCTCTCTCATATACACAAGAACATAAACGATACCATCCAACCATATTTAAATATACAGTCGAGTGGCATTAAGTAGCTGCACATTCTTGTGCAATCATCCCACCATCCATCTCCAGCACTTTTTGTACCATCAGTTAGCACAATAGGTGGGCGATAATAGGTGCTCAATACATATTTGCCAAATCAAAGAACGACCCAGTATTCAGGTGCCTGGCCATTATCTGGCTCTGACATAGACTCCCTCGCAGCTATAAAAACTTGAGGTGCTTATCTTCCCATCTCACACCAGCTCTCCTCTCCTCTCCCCGCCTAGTGACTCTCCAGCTCTGGCTCAGCAACTGTCCCCAAGCCCCACATGGAGCAGGCGTCCCTCCCTAGCATGGTGCCCACCCTGTATGACATCCTAGTGGGTGTTCACTGCAAAAGAAAACAGAAAAGCAGGCTCTTTCGAGCCCAGAATTAAAAACCAGCAAGAATTAGGCCCAGAGGGAAAACAGGCAGGGTGGGGCCCCTTGGACAGCTATGCACGGTGGCCCCTGAGCCTTTGAGGTGCACAGTATCGAAGCAGAAGCCAGCGCTCTGCAGAAAAGGCCAGAGATGATCTGCCAACTATCTGCCACCTTCTTACCGCCACCCCTCCACCCTCTCACTCCACCCTCCTAAGGAATCTCATGCCTGGCTCAAGAAACAAATGAGGGGCTTTACTGTCCCTGTAATTGCTCCAAATCCCTTTAATTATACGGTAAGCTTCCACAATAGGCCCGCTGCCTGCCTTAACACAAGCGCGACCGGAGGCCAACGTGGGCCTCCCGGGCTTCAACTTCCACCCTGTACACGAAGGGGTTGATGAAGGCTCAGCCCCCTTCTGAAATCAAAACTCTGATTCTGAGCTTGATGAGCCAGGGACCCAAAGGCACAAGACAACTAATTACTTCTCATGCTATCACCATCCAATGTCAAAACACTACCTACAAAGATGGCAGGTCAGATCACAGAATGTTCTTTCCTAGCTGAAAAGGACCTGCCCAGACCAGGGGCTCATGAGGGCCAAGTGCTGAAATGGCTTGCCAAGTCCCAACCTCGGGCCCAGAACCACTTATTCTTGTGGTATTTATTGCCGCGAGAGCCTTCTAAGCAATGCACAGCACCATCTAAAATCGCACCACCTTTAAATGCTACCACCTTCCTCTGTAAGTCCAGGTACCCCTTCCTTTATGCAGGTGGCTGTCCTAGTAGCCATGCATAAACTGCTCTTGGCACATTTTTTAAAGGCACAGGAATTCCTACAAGGAATCTTTTTGAAAAGGAATGATCCTCACCACCCCTGCCAATCTATCCCTTGTCTTTTGGAGCTTTTGTAGACTGGCTTTGCATGAAGCAGGAGGCACCCATAAAGTACCAATAACACACAAACAAGGGCATGTAGGGTGAGCGGGTGCTCGCCTCCTCCGCCCCCCTCCAAGAGAAGGTAAGGGGTCTGGAGTCAGGCCAGCTTCTTAGCTCCACCCTTTCCAGCTCAAGAGAGGTTCTACTGGTATTTATAGGATGTGATGTTTGTGCCTAGCACTCAGCCATTAAATGCCAGTTTTCTCCCCCGCCCAGTCACGTGATAACCAATACCCCCCTTGCTCCCCGACAACTGTTTCCAAGCACCTTCGGGGCCAGTCCACTCAGGCCCAGCCTGCCCAGAGCCCTCTGCCTCGGCTTCTCCATGGGAATTCCTCTCCTCCTGCCAGCCCAGGGCTGCCCCAAACTCTGGCCACTGGGCTGGGCCCTCTTGACAAGAATTTCCAAGCTCTGACCTGTGATGAAAGACTTGCTGTTTTTTAAACTACAGAACCATCATAGACCAATCATTTTATGAAAAACCATAAAAATGCATTAAGAGAAAAATAATCACATACTTGGATAGAGTGACAATGTCAAACTTTGATAAAAGTTTCTGCATGTTTATTCTTCATTTCTGTGCCCAATTTCTATCACAGACCGGTCACAGCAACCAGGGGACCACACTGGGTCGATGCTCAATCTAGGGCAGGGGTCTCCAAACTACAGCCTGCGGGCCAGACACGGCCTGCGAGGTCCTCTCATCCGGCCCGTGGAGACCTTTTTATCTGAATAAAATCATATTAAATAAATAATTAAAAACAACATCTATGTTTTGATTCTTTTTTATTTGGACCTCGAGTGTGTCGTCGGCCCCCAAACTGCTGTTTGATAGTTAATGCGGCCCGCGGGCTGAAAAGTTTGGAGACCCCTGCCCTAGGGGAGTGGTTCTCAGAGTGTGCTCTCCGCACCGGCAGCCGCGACATCCCTTGGGAACTTAAGGGAAATGTCCACTCTTGAGCCCACCTCAGACCTCGGGGATCTGTAACTCTGGGGCAGGGCCCAGAAGTCCATGGCTGAAGTGAGAACCAAAGCTTTCAGTGGCCCCTTCCCAGGGAGGAAGGCGAATGCCACCTGAGGATTCTAGAAAGTTCCAGGCAGGTCTCCCGCCATGTTCCTTACCCCACCTGCCACTGAATTCGAAGAGCCCTCTCAGGCTCAGCCACGGGCCTGTGTAGATGAGGAAGGGAGAAAGCAGGTATAAGATCATTGGAGCCACACACTGCTGGGAAAATACTCTTTAATTAGGGCCCGACACCTGGGGATCACCAAGGGAGGCTGCGGGAGACCACTCGTCTCCATTAGCATTTTCCCAAGGGCTACATCCAGGTCATGAAATAGGAGGGCTGTGCCTCATTTGCATTTAATTTACATATGCCTACTTGGAATGCACTCTCTTCTCCAGCAATTTTCAGCAGAATTACAATCTTTTCTTAGAAAACCACTGCTGCCCTAAGGGTTGTCACTTACCGTTTTTTCTGCTCTCTGCCCCTCAGTCTCCCTCTCTGACAAACCCAAGCAAAAGTGTGGAAAAAGAACAGAAACACAGAAGTGGGGAGAGTGTCTGCTTATAGGATATGGCAACAGAGTTGTCCTTGGCGGGGCCATGTGATCTGAGTATTCAACCCACGACAGAATGACAAGATTTAGGGGTTTCACAGACCTGTAAACTAGATTTCCTAAGGGACAGGTTACCAAATTCTCACAGTGCCAACATTTACTGTGTCCACAGTCATCATAAAATTTGTGTATCTTCTTATCAGAAATATTGGGAAAATGTTTAAGAGATGTCAATTTAACCTTATGAAAAACTCACTACATTATGTTTACATTTCTTACTTCTTCCTAGACCAAGCTCTGAATCCTGGCTTCAGATTTCAGTCATTGGTTCTGGGGGACATGAGACTTCCGGTGCCCACCTATGACAGGGGACAGTGAGATCCCCCTCGTAAGAATAGCAAATGCTCAAAAACTGGTTGCAATTGGTTATTACTACTGTCTCTTTTTAAATTGCATTTTTTTATTATCACTACAGTATTGGTGTTTGGGGAGCTTTCACTTCTTGCCACTTCTTCTGAGCAAGTGAAAACCATTCCCTCCACTTTGTTTTCCAGACTATTTATCTGCTCATGAAGGACTGGATTTTAAAACCAGAAATGTAAGAAGTGGATTCAAGTGGGTAAAAAAAAAGAGCTGTGTGCAAGACTTCCAAAGAAAGGCTGCTAAGGGGACAGAGAGTCTTTCTTTCCTAGAGTTTACAAAAGCGAGGGAGAAACAGACTTTTTTCCATTTCATTTCTCCAAAGGATGGCAAGCAGCCTTACCGCAGAATGCCCAAGAAAGACACTGTCCCCCCAAGCCCCCAGCCTGGGTGGGCTTTACCTGAATTTTCTTTTAAGACACGTTTCTCAGCACATCTACCTCTAAGCCTGTGGGTTTCTCCTCTCCTGCTCTGGCGAGGTCTCTGGTGAGTCCAAGGTGGGGGTACATACATCCCACATGGCAACTCAGCCGGGACTGCCGGCATTCTTTTGTGGAGTGGCCCAACAAACCCACCTGTTCTCCACAGCATTGGTCTTCCTATGAGACATACCAGCAGGCCCCTGGCTCCAAATGTCAACACAAAGTAACTGCCCTTCTGTGTGGTAAATCAGTGCCCGTCTTTTTTAGCCTGTTTGGGCAGTAAATTATGTCACGTGCAGCCTTTAACAACTGTGTCCAGATTCATCCAATCAACAACAGGAATGGTGGCATCCTGGCACCTGCAGGCCAATACTCTGAGGTATCTGTGACCACCCTCCACGTGCCACCGGCCCCTCCGGTAGAAAATCCGGGGTTAAGCACCACTCCTGTGTGTTCCCATAGCACCATACATAGCTCCGCCAACATAGCACAGCCCAAAGTGGATGCCTGCTCTTTCTCACCCCTTGCCCGCCCCCCGGAGCTGGAAGCCGCTGAGGGCGTGTGACGTGTCCAGCTCACCACTGAACCTTCCAGTGTTTAGCACATAGCAGGTGCATGGCAAGCACCTACCTAATAAATGAACCAAAAAATGGATGAATGGAATTTAGCCTTTTCTGCCTAACTGGCAGCCAGGGACTACTATAGCGGTTGTCAGTTGTGGGCAGTTCTGCCTTCCCGGGGCATGTGACAATCTCTGGAGATGTTCTTTTGGTTCTCAGAAGCTCAGAAGCTGGGAGGGCGCCACTGGCTTCTAGGGGGTAGAGGCTGGGGATGGTGCTAAACATCCTACAATGCTCAGGACAATCTCCACACAACAGATGAGAAAAGTGAGGTTCAAAGAGGCAAAGAAAGGTGCCCAAAGACACAGAACTGTTCAGTGGCTGGGATGGGACTCACACAAAAATATGTCTGACACCCAATCTGAGGTGCGATCATGTCCAGGGCAAGCCAGGGAGCAGCAGTAGGGATCCCAGACGCATGCAAGGTAAATGGTTTAATTCCATTGAAGTTTGCCTTCGTTCTGATGTTTAGTCATTGCTAAGATAAAGACAAGTAGAAAAAGCAACCCCCTTGGCCCAAATAGTATTTCTTCCCAACAAGCCTGCTTTGAGTCTTGAATTTCCCCAATGAATTACTTCGTCAGGTCAGGGTAAGAATCTCTGTACTTTTGTTGATGTTCTCCTGCCTGCTTAGGACACCCTTGTCCAGTTCACCTATGTGGAGCCAGGTGTGGCCCCTTTAACAGGGAGCCACAACCTAACCCTCATCGGGGGGCACTGAAGGGGCAGTGTCCAGTGCGCATTCTGAGGGTTCAATCATGTCCTGGAGCCGCAGTCCGCTCCTGGATCTTGCTCCCAGGGCCCACTGCCCTGCCTGGCCCTCAGATTCCCTGTCCCCAGCCCGGATCTCCTTGAGGCAGCCCAGGCAGTGACGCATTTGTTCATCCCACTCTACCCAGCCCCAGGCCTGCCCCAGAACATTTGTCCAGTTCCCCTCCTGGCCTCGCCTGGTCACCTCACACCACCATTAGTCATATTCCACCCCAGTGTCATAACTCTATTCCATTCATCCAGGAAGTATCCAAGTGATGATTTTTCCATATCATGGTTTAATAGCCACAGGGTTCTTTATTTATAAGGACAACGTTTCCAGCCTGGTGTCTGGAGGCGGTCTGCCTGGTTCAAACCCCAGCTCTGCGGCTTTCTAGCCATGGAACTTGGGGCAGCTACTTACATTCTCTGTGCCGCCTCTGAAGGGCAGAGATGATCCCAGCTCCTACGTGCTGCAATGTTGGGAGAATTTAAATAAAGAGCCTAGCCAAGCAGCTGGCACATAGTAAGTGCCCCCTAGAGCCAGCTCTGGTCTTGTCACGTACCTGTCCCTGGGCGCTCATCTGTTCCTAGGCTTCTGGGACAGTGCCTCAGTCAACCGCAGGCCCAGGTATAATTCTGATATTTGGTTGATGCTGGGCAATGGGGAGCAGCCATGCTCTCCCATGATGCCCTGGGGCAGGGTGCTCAGTGTTCACTGATTCCATTTGAGCCTTCTCAACCACAGATGCTGATACTCCATGTAGTTTCTGCACTCAATTCTTACTGTTGTCTCTTTTGACATTCCTATGGCTGTTTATGGATCCAAGAAGCTCTTGCACACATGGTTCATCTGATCTTCCTTTTATTATAGTTAATATTCCTTCTATCTCTTTATAAGTGTGGACCTGAGGCTCAGAGAGGTTAAGTGACTTGCCAAAGATCACCCAGTACTTAATCTGTGAATTCAAAGCTAGGCTTTCTGCTTCCCGGGCCAGTTGTGCATAACTCAAAAGGGCACAATTCACATAGAGGACCAGCCTATACCTAGTAAAACCCAGAGGCTTCAGGCCAGCAAGTGTAGAGAGAAGTTGCCAACAAAGAACCTAGGGCAGTTCTTGAGCCTGCCTGGGAATTAGAATCACCAGAGGAAAGGATGTGGAAAAACTGGCACCCTTGTGCACTGTGGGTGCGATTATAAAATGGTGCAACCACTATGGAAAATAGTATCGAGGTTCAAATAGAACAATCGTAATGATCTAATAACCTTATTTCTGAGGATATACCCAAAAAATTAAAAGTGGAGGCCCCGAAAGATACTTACACACCTGAATACACAGCAACATTATTCACAATAGCCAAGAGGTAGAAGTAGCCCAAGTGACCATCAACCAATGGATGGATAAGTGAAATGTTGTCACAATGTTGCATTAATCACAATAAGCAAGAGGCAGAAGCAGCCCAAATGTGCATCGAGGAATGAATGGATAAACTAAGTGTAGTATATGCGTACAGTAGAATGTTATTCAGCTTTAAAAAGGAAGTCCTGCCACAGGCTGGAAAACATTACGCTCAGTGAAATGACCTAGTCACAAAAAAGACAAATACTGTGTGATTATACATGAGGTATCCAAAGTACTCAAAGTCATAAACACAGAAAGGAGAATGGTAGTTACCACGGGTTCAGGTTACAGAGTTCCAGATTTACAAGATGAAAAACTTCTGGAAATTCTGTTTCACAATAATGTGGATATACTTAACACTACAAAACTATACACCTAACATGGATAAGTTCTAAGTTTTTTACCACAGAGAAAAAATTAAATAAATAGAAGTCCCCTGCAGGGGCAGATTAAATGGTGAGCAATTAGCTCAGAATAGTGGAGCGAGCCCCAGCAGTAGCGGTTGCAGATCCCTTTCATCTACGACCCTGGCCCCTGCCCACTTCCCTGCGAATCTGAAGTGAGCCCCTAGTTGCTGCCCTATCTCTCTGCTACATAAAAGTGCGGTCCATGGTCCAGCAGCACCAGCCTAGAAGCTTATCAGAAACGCAGAGCCTCAGTCCTGCCCCAGACCTACCAAATCACAGCCTGCACCCTAATACAACCTCCAGGGTTCGCGTAAGTAGGGCTGGTCCCACAGAGGACAGAAGCCACAGAACCCAGAGGGCACCTCTCTTGGGTCTAGCCCTGAGTGGGGAGATTTCTCTGTGGGTGGGGTTGCCAGGTTTAGCAAACAAAAATACAAGATGCCCAGTTAAATTGGAATTTCAGATAAATGGCAAATGATTATTCTAGTATAAGTAAGTCCAGTGCAATATTTGGAACACATATACTAAACGTTTTTTCATTACTTATCTGAAATTCCAATTTAATTGGGCAACCTAGCCTGCAGAGAAAGCCACAGGGTACGACTGCAGGGAGGTGGCTGTGGTATGGTGAAGAGGCATGGGGCCTGGCTCTCTGGGGTGACTTGGAGCAAGCTGCCAGACTTCTCTGGGCCTCAGTTTCTTCCTCTGTAAAATGGGGATATGTGTCTGCATCCCACATGATTGTTGTGCAAAATAATAAATGTGAACGTGTTTAGAACATAGGAGACAGTCCGTAAATGTTGCCCTTCAGCAATCTGGACTAAAATACTGTCCCTAGCTAGATGTCATGACCAAGGCCAAGGCCCGTAGGGAAACAGACATCATCATTGTCTCTGACCTGAGGCTTTGGTACAAGACTGTCCAATCTTTGACCCAGACCTCCAGACCAGCTGCACCCAGACCTCAGATTCCAGAAACATCTCCCCAGATGTTCTGGGTCCCAGTACAGCCCATAGTCCCTGCTGAGGAGGCCGGGCCCAGGGCCCATTTGCAAAGCATGGTGCTGTTCGCTGACTGCATTGGGTCCTCCTAGAAGTTCCCAGGGTGCAGCCTGAGCTCCACCAGCCCTTCCGCCCTTCTAGAGGATTCACTGCCTTCCTCCCAGCCACCTTACCCCAGATGGTCTCACTTAAGTGCATCTGCACCAGCAATAGGCCCTGCCTCTTGCCGTAGTGCACATAGGCACCTAGCTGGAAGGATTCTAGGCTCATCGGTTCTCAGGGGAAACTGAGGCCTGAGTGAACTTAGTACCAATGCAGGCCCAGCTGTGTCTTCTGCTCTCTGCCGCCCCCTATTGATACCCAGGGAGCAGAACATGTGACAGCATTCACTCCTCTCACCAGACTGGTCTGGAACCACCTGCTTCACACATCCGCCCCTGCCCCAGCCGCAAGGTGAGACTTCCGGTCTCCTCCACTCCACTTGGTTCTCAAGTGTCCGGCCTCCTGGACAGGACCCTCTGCCTTCCTCCGGCTGATCAGTGAGGCACGTCCCAAGCAGCCCCTTCCAACCAGCCCTGCCCCAGTCCTGGGAAAACGCCTACACGGTGGACAGGCCATTCCGCACACGAGAAGGGTAAACTCCGTGGTCAAACCTGGCTCACACAAGCCTCGTGCCAGGCTTACTTCCAAAGCCAAGACAATGCTCGTTATGTATTTGCCTGACCTTGGCCCTGCTGTGTGCACCCCCCAGGGCAGGGGCCATTGTTCTTGGGACAGGGCCTATTGTTTGCTCAGTCCTGTGTCCAGCCCTCTCATCCCCTTCACTTCCGTTTGCTCCTAATGTACAGTCTCACCCCTGAGCAGGTGCTCCTAGTGCCAAGAGGGAGCGGCCAGCAGCTAGGGTCAGCGCTGTGACACTCTGGTCACCACATGCCCGGCTTTGCTGATGGAGGCCCTGCAGTTAGCCAGGGGCCTGGTGTGGAGGGAGACAAATGCTGCCCTGAGCAGGCCCCTTCCTCCCACAGGCCAAGGGCCTGGTCCCAGCTACGCCCCTCCTGGGAGCCCAGCCTGAGTCAGAGCCTATAGGGTCACGTGAGACCCTGAACACAAGGCCATCTGGCTTCTTCTTTTAACAGGGAGGAGATGGACAGAGGGAGACAGGGTCAGACAGACAGATCTTGGGAAGCATCCGAAGATAAGGTCTATTTCTCCTACTATAAATTTTCTGTCAATTAACAAGTAATTGAGAGCAATTGCCAAAGGCCAGTATGTGTGTGCATGTGCATGTATGTGTGTGTGTGTATGCTGATCCTTGGTTTGTAACCCAGAGTCGTTCAGTGAGGTTCCCAAAGGGCTGGCAGTGGTGGTTAAGCGTGTGTGTGTGAGCTCATTCACTCGGTGGTTCAGAGACAGGGTGGTAGAGGGGCAGGGCAGGGCCTCTAGAGGCACACAGTGCAAGTTCAAATCCTGCCTCTGCCCCTGAGCCATTTGGGTGTGACCTCAGGCTAGTGCTCACCTCCTGAATGTCAGCTTTCCCACCTGTTAAGCGATGTTAATAAAACACTTAGCAGAGTACCTTGTACAGAGGAAGGACTTAATAGATGTGAGTTGTTATTATGAACCTGGCATGGTAGGAGGAGGGACATAAAGTTAAATATTCTTTCCACCAATATTTTTCGTCATCAAAAGGAATGAGCCACAGTACATATAACAAAGTAGGTACATTTTACCAATACAGCATTAAGTGAAAGGACTCCAAAGATTATACATAGCACAGGAGGCTTTGTATAAGGCTAAACAGCCACAAGAAGTATGCTTCTTAGGAATGCACACGGATGCAATGAACTCGATAAAGGAAATGCAGGAGAATGATAAAGACGTGTTCAAGGAAGCTGGTCACCTGGGGTGGGGGGACATGGGGGTGGCCAAGGCAGGGTCATATGTTTGGAGGGAGGTGTTGTCAAATCCAAGCTTTGTTGTGAGTGATGAGCTCATGGGCGCTGATTACATTAATAAAAATAACTACATAATTAAATAAAAGCAGACCACGCATGGACCAACAGAAAGAAATCATGAGCCAAAGATTGTGAGTAATCCAGTTATAAGTATCAACAGTCCTGTTGGGGGAAACAGAAACAAATACATTGGCCCCCACTGCAGGCTGGCCACTGTCCCAGGCTCTGGGTTTACACCAGTGACTGTAATAGAATGAAACCCCCACCTTCTTGGCGCTCACACTCCAGCGTGGGGAGACAGACAGTAAACAAAACATACAATGTCAGCATGTGCGTGCTACGGGGAGAAACAGAGATCCCGAGACACAAAGCAGGTGGCAGGGAAGGCCTCACCGAGAAGGTGACATTAGCGCACAGCCTAAAGAGGCAGAAGGAGGGGCCTGCAGATTTCTGGGGGCTGAGCTTCCAGGCCGAGGGAATATCCTGGAGTGCAGTGACCTGGGGAAGGTGGGACCGTCGGACCTGTCACTTTGGCTTTGACCCTGAATGACATGGGGACCCACTGCAAGGTTCTGAGCAAAGGAGGAAACCAGCTGTTCGGTTTTAAAGGAACCCTCTGGCTGCTGCCTTGAGGACAGGCTGTTGGGAGCAGAGGCTGGGACACTAAGCAGGAGGCTGTTGCAACCAGCCAGGTGAGAGAAGAGACTGCTACAGCACCAGAGACAGCAGTGAGCAGGTGACAAGTGGCCAAATCCAGGATGTTATCATGACTGACGGCTGCTCTCCTGGACTCCCAGGCTGGCAGCAAAGACCAGATACACATGCGAATAACCACAAGACAAAATCTAGCAGAACCGCCACAGCATTTTATGCAGCGGCCGTGTACCTACCCCCCGGGGAGAGCACCCAGCCAGTCCAGGGAGCGTGGTAGCAGCCTCCACCTGCTCCTCAGACCCCCGCTCTGGGCAGCCTCCACCTCTGCATCCTCCAGCTCTTCCCTAAACCCTCTTGCAGCCAACCTGACCAGAGACCCTGGTCATCTGTGTGACCAGACAGGCAACATTCCTTCCCCACCCAGGGTCTGTCAGCCCCAAGAGGGGGCCCTCCCTAGAACCCCAATGAAGTTCCCCCCACCCTCATTAGAGGCCCCCATGGGGCTCTACCATCAAAGCCCAGGGACGCTCTCAATCAGTGGCTCTCGACCTTGGCTGGAGACCACCCGGAGTAACTGAAGAATGTGTGGTGTCTGCGTCCCACCCCACGGACTGCTCTCTAATCGGCTGGGGGTGCCAGCAGGACACTGGAATTCTCTCTAAGCTTCCAGGTGATGCTGGTGGGCCTGGGGTATCTTCCCCACCCCCATCCTGAGAGTGCTCCCTGCCCACAATCCTCTCTCATGCCACCTGCCCTCCCAGGCAAAGCCCTGGCTGGTGTATGCCCGCCCCTTGGGGCGAGGCGCCCCCTGGGCAGGGCCTGATCCACCCTGAGATGAGTGACAGCCCCATGGTGGGCGGGGACTCCGGGGCTTTCTGAGGGGCCATCCTGCCTTTCCAGGCCTGGAGGGATGAGTGGAAATCCAGGACCACCAGCTCCCAGGGCCCTGCAGCTGCTCCTGAGGCCAGGAAAGGCCTGTGTGGCTCTGACACATTTAATCAAGGCCGGGCTGGGCTGACTCCCCAGCTAGCTTCTCCCCAACTCTGCACCCCCCCTCCACCCCCTCTAGGACAGAGACTTGGAATGCATTTTTATTAGGCTTTTCCTAGGTGAAAATGGTGCCGGGCTGGGGGCGGGGAAGCCGGCTGGAGTGTGATTTACACTTACACTGAGTCCTCACACCTCCAAGGGCAGCGAAAGCGGCAGCAGCCCGCTCACACAGCCGCTGGCCCCAGCGCACACGCTGGCCTCTGATCCGCCCCAGTCGGGAGCCACGTCTCTGCCTGAGCACCCAAAATCCCAAACGTGCCCAAGGCCCTTTGGAAGACCACGAGGGGGAGGTGGATGCTGATGTCTGTAAGGTTCTGGCAAAGATGCGGCTCAGAGAAGCTACCCGCATCCCCAGAACCCCTGTGTAACATTTTCTTTGCTCCGAATGGCTACTTCGATTCTCATCTGCTTCTAAGTTCTACCTCCAGGCTTCCATCTCTGCTCAGCTCCAAACAAGAGAGGCCGTTTCTCCAGGACACATGCACGCTGACTAGGCAGCTCCTGCCTTTTCAGACAGGGTACCCTTCATCTGGTCGGTTTCTGGTGGACTTAGTTGGTTCAGGGCCCTCCTCTAAGAGCTACAGCAGAATTTTGCAACCCAGGTGGCGCTGACATTTGGGGCTTGTCGGGGGAGAGGGGGGTGGGTACTGTCCTGTGCACTGTAAGATGTTTAGCAGCATCCCTATCTTCCACCACTAAATGATTAGCAGCACCAACTTACCCACGTCTGTGACAATAGAAAAATGTCTCCAGATATCACCAAATGTCCCCTGGAGAGGGAGTAAGCGAAATCATGCCAGCTGAGAGCCACCGTGCTATAGCAATGGGACCGGGAGTCCCTGGAGGGCAAGGACTGTGCCAGCACTTCTGGGGGACCGTTCGGTCCATTGCCCTGCTGTGTGATCTTGTTCAGGAAACCTAACCTCTCTGGGCTTCAGGGTCGTCCTCTGTAATAGCAGTCAGCACAGCCAATATGTGCCCAGGGCGGGCTCTGTGCTAAGCACCTTGCCCAGATCTTCTCACTTAATCCTCACAACATTTTTCTGGAAAAGAAATGGTCCCTATTTCCTAGCTGAGGACATCGAGACTCAGAGAAGTTAAGCAACTTGCTCACGAACACACAGCAGGAAGGCAGGCGGTGTGACTACAGAGTCTGTGGTCACACCCACAGTCCTGGACCACCTCTGACGTCCTTCACTGTTCCATAGCTTTGCCATCTGCCAATGCTACAGGCGTGAAGGAACGTTCCACGGCATCCTCTGTCCCCTGTGTCCCCAGGACGCTGCTTGCTCACTTTCCCTCATTGCAGATGCTCCTACTACGTTCTAAGTGCTGTACCAGGAGCCAGCCAGGACACATGGAGTTTAACCCCCTAGTGAGGAGGCAGATTTTTTTTTTAAGATTTATTTTTATTGTTTTTGACACAGAGAAAGATACAGAGACAGACAGAGAGAAGGGGGAGGGTCCAGAACAGTCTCCATAGCTGCATATCATTGGTTTTTCCATATAGTTTCATTCCACAGGTGGGCGGGGCTGCACAGGGCAGGAACTGGGCTGGGGTCTCACCCTGGTGAGAACTGAACTGGGGGCACTCCCCAGCTCAGCATATGGGGGTCCACATGGGTCCACACGGGCCGGGGCCGGGTTTCGATCCTCGGGCCTGCAAAGTGAGCACTTAACCCACTGAGCCATCCCGGCTTTCCCAGGAGGCAGCTATTAAACAGCCTCTTAGATGTTTATTTACAACCACAAGGGACTATCCAGCCCAGAGGGTCAGGGAAGGGACAAATGAGTGCTCTCTGAAGGAGACACAGGACCTAACCCCCTGAAGGTGAGGGAAGCTGGTGCTAAGAGCAGGTGCACACGGCCAGGGGGAGGATGGGAAGGGCTCTGCTGGGTCTACAACACACAAGAGGATACAGGAGGAGCTGAGGAGATGGGCAGGGCCTATGGGCCCTGGTAAGAGTGTCTACCTTTCTCCCAGGAGCAACAAGAGGCCAATCCAGGGTTTTAAATGAGGAGTGACATGTTGAACACTGTGCTGTGTGAAGATTGCAGGGGCAGGCAAGAGAAAATGCAGGGAAAACTGCTGGGTGGATGGTTGGTCCAGGGGTGGGTGATCTGGGCTGTGTGACGGCAGGGGGAACAGAGAAGTGGCAGACTCCAGAGGTGTTCCACATGCAGAGCGCAGGGGCACACGTGGGGCTGAAGCTGGAGGCCTGGAGGGCATGTGGACGGTGGTGCCACCCACAGGAGTCAGAGCCCAGGTGCGGGCCGAGGTCAGGAGTTTCACAGAGGCACCTTGCATGGGAGGGGTGCTATACGCCACCACAATGGCTTGAATGACTGATTGATCTACTAATGGGTTCATTGATAAAGGATACCGAGACCTTTTCCCAGGGTGAAACTCATGTGAGACCCCCACCCACTAACTGAGGACACACCCTGGACAGAAACAGACAGACCACAGAGAAGACACATGTGCAGGCGACAGAGCCCCGGGGAACGAGCCCACGTGCGGAAAATGGCAGTGAGTATGACTACTACCTCGCCAAGACGAGAGCGCAAAGGTGGGGCTGCCGCAGCCGATCACACACTATAAATGGGCTCTCAGGTGGCAGTTGGCTGTTGCGTTGATTCTTATTCACTCAGAAGCTAAATCACGGTGCTAATGTGAAACATGTGTGAAATATCCCTTTTTCATGCACTCGCAATGAAAGGACTTCACAAATCTGTAGCCAAATGAAAGTACTTATGAGTAATGGGAGTCTACACATGGGCATCATTTCATTACTGTGTACAAGCCAGCTTCATCGAAGCTCTGACTTCACGTTAGGAGAGCACTCCAGCCCCAGCCCCACCACGGACCCCGGGGAGATGTGGAAAGACCAGCAGGAGGCCCCTCCTTCAGAAAGTGACACTTGATTGTGACCCGAGGCCTGAGGACATTAAAAATGTCCTTAACACCAGTGGTTGCTCCCAGAGCCACAGAACGTCAGGATGGGAAAGGTCACTCAGCTCCTGTGTGACGAGTGAGGACAGGGACCTGTACCGGGTCACCAGTTCATTGGTGGCAGATCTGGGGCTGGAATTCACGCCCTGTCACTAGTCCCGGCGATGCGTCCACCCCTGCATTCAGGACCCTGGCAAACCTTTCTAGACATTCCACTTCTCTAGGGGCCCTGGCTTCCTGAGTCTTCACTGAAACCGCAGGAGGGAATAGGGGTAAAGACTGTTTCCAACAGCCCGGGTTGGCAGACAAAGGACAGTGCATCCCGTCAAGACATTTTAGTGACTCTGAAGTGCTAGGGGGCTTGGGGACAGAGTCATCTGGAGGACAGGGGGACGGATAGTAGGGCTCTGGGAATGTCTTCTTCACTTATCTACTTACAGATCATGTGTACTCTGCCTACTTCTAGAAAAGACGTGGGGAGCTTTATAATTTAAAACATGCACGACTACAGACACATAGCTCAGACTGTCATCAATTGCGGAGTTGTTTTTAATAGAAAAAAACAAACAAACTGGAAATGACCTAAGTGTCTCTCTATGGGGGGCTAATTTTAAAAACAGCCCTGTCCATGCATACAGTGGAATACTACACAGCTACTGAAAAAAACCGAGCAAGTGCTATGTGCACTAACCTGGAGAGATGCCAAAGATATGAATTTAAGAAGGTAAAAAGGCAAGGTGCAAAATAGAGTCAAGAGGAGGCCACCTTGGGCATAAGAATATGTACTCAGAGTTCTGTATTTTAGCATTAAAAAACACTGGGAGAATACACCAGAATAATATAAATAGTTGCCTCTGGGAGCCACAAGGGGCAGGGGGGGATAGAAGGGGACAGGTCAGTGTGAGAAATGTCGGTAAACACCAGCATTAGGGCTTCTTTGTTGTCACTGTGATTTCTGAACGACATAAATGCTTTACCTGTTTAAAAATTCTACTTTAATTAAGCACAAGAGGAAAGAGGAAATGGGAAATAATTCTAGGTGCAAGAACCTAAACTTCCTCCTTTCTCCGCTCTGCAAAACGAATGCTAACAGAGCCATGCCTGGGCCCAGACGTGTCGGGTACATCCCCGGCCTCTGGCCAGGAGGAGGCTGGGGACAGTGTGGATGGGCAGACTGCTCAGGCTGGCCACAGCGGCCTCGTCACTGGAGGGAACTGAGAGGGCTGAGGGGCCGGGGCCTGCACCAGGCCAGCACCACACAAGGCCTGCTTGTCTCTGGAGGGCGGAGCCCACGTCTGCTCCAGGACAGGGCCCTGAATCACTGTTACCCCCGGCTCTCCGAAATCTGTGGTTCCAGGAGCAAGCAAACTGCATGAAGCCCACTGTTCACATAATTGGGCTCCTGCCCGCCCAGCCCACTCTGGCCCAGAGCTCCAGTGGCCCCACCCTGGCCTCTCTCACTCTGCTCCCAGCATGGCCCTGGTGCCCTCTGTTCTGGGGGGCTGTGCCCTGGCATTGCTCAGCCACTGTACTTGTGGCAGAAAAATCTGGAGAGGCCGGAAGTCAGCACCCTCAGCTAAGGATGGCGGTGCCATCGCTCCCAGACTCCTCTCTGACATGCTCCTGGAGTAGGAGGGGGCAGCCAACCATCTAATCCATGAGAATGGATAGTTAGCACCCAGATGTCTACCAAGGAAGTGAAAGTAATCCCAGCCTAGTCCACAAATTACATCCATGTTATAAAAAATTGGAGCAAGGTGTATAAGCAGTAAGTAAAAACATAAGCTATAGAACATAATGTGTATCTTGATCCCATTTTTGTGGACTAGGGACATATTTTTCCAGGTCCACAGTAACCATGGAGGCATAGACACCATGAATTGTTGACGGTGATGAGGGAGAGTATCACAATTTCCTTCACTTTCCCAGTTAAATCGTTCTATATTGTTTTAATTTTTTCTTACGCAAAACCGTTATTATTTTTGTAATCTGAACACAGATCTCTCTCATCCACTATGTACCAGGTTGGGTGAGCATGCCAAGTCAGAGATTCAGGGCAGGAATTCCCCTCCCAACCCTGTGCCATCCATCCAATGGGAAACTGAGGCCTGGAGAGGTCACGTGGCCTTCTTGCTTGGCGTCACACACTGAGTGAATGACAAAGCTGGGCTGACAGCTCCCATCCCCTGACTCAGCCCCACGCTCTTTCCACTACACCATATGGCCTTGAAAATGAGTGTGTATTTGTGGAGGGTCCTTTATGTGGCTGGTAGGGGAAGTGATGGCAAAATACAGAGGGAGATTTGGCATTCTAGGACTTGGCTGCCAGGTCAATACAACTGCCACTGACTGATGGAAGGTTCCAGACAAGCGTCCATTAACTGTCAGTCAAAGCCCACAGTGAATCCTAAGTTACAAAGCAAGTTAGACTAAGTGGGTAAATGGGTGCTGGTCTCAGTCCCAACAGCCCCCTGACTGGACCCACCAGGGCTGGAAGAAGTTACAACCCTCTGACTCAGAAAAGCAAGAGAAGGTCAGGGTCAGAGCAGGCTTCTTTGAGAGTCTCTCTGATATACAAATAATCACCACCGTCTCCCCAAAAGGCAGCCGAAATGGCAGAACGCATATTAACCAGTTAACGAGCACTATTAGATCTTTTGCTTTACTGGGTTTGGAAGACCTGGCTGATGGTTCTAAGGATGGTTTCTGCTTCCATTTGGTCACCACTTTACCACTTAGAAAGGCTTTAATTCACCTTCCTGTTGGACCCTCTTGATGTCCTATGGCTGGCAGTCTTTAACCTTTTTGTTTTTTTAATAACTTTTTTATTTTTCAATGACAGTTGTCATACACTATTATATTAGTTTCAGGTATACATTGATTTTCCTGCCTGAGGAAGCAGCTACATGACTCACTCAAGGTCACACAGAGCAGGGGCCAGGGCAGAGCTGATCTGCCCAGCCTGCTCCTGGGCTTCTCCCACCCCCACCTCTGCGGGGGCTACAGGGCTCAGAAAAGTAGACAAATAGCCTCCGGGAAAGGGAAGCATCCCCATAAAGAGAAGCGCAATACAAACCAGTCTAGGTGACCCGTCTCTCCCCCGAGACCACCTGCACCATGATGTGGACACATTTTGCCACAGAGATTCTGTCTTCCAAGTATGGTTGGTATGTGCAGATTTGTACATACAAATGAGTATTTTTAAAAATGTTTAACTAACTCTTTATATTCCTTGAAGTGTTTTCACATGCATTGCCCATTAAACTCTCTCTTCATAGTTAGATGATGTCAAGAGGGACAAGTACCCTATTTTCATTTAATAGGTAAGGAAACTGAGGCTTGGCCCAACTTGGCTCGTGCCTTCTTCCTTCTCAGTGGCAGAGGGGAAAGAAACGAAAACAGAACACTGTTGAGGCCCCATGGAGGCCGTGAGCGCTTGCTACCTCATTTTATTTCATCCTCCTCACCACCCCAGGAGGGAGGCCTGGTTACCCCATCTCACACTTGAGACTCTGAGAATCAGTCACCTGCCCCGAATGACCGGGCCAGAACTCAACACCAGGGCCCAAAGCTGAGGTCTGCGGTTGCTGCGAAAGTCCACAGTGAGACCAAATTTGTGCCAGGCACTGGGTAGGTCCTTTCCCAAAATATCAATACTAACAATAGCTAGCTGAGCCTTTACAAGGGGCCAGGAATGGGTAGAGCTCTGTCCATGCAGGACTCTTGAGGACAAGGCCTGTGTCCAGCTTATCTGAATCTTCGCATGGCACAGAGCTGGGCCGCTTGTTGATCTGAAGCATCCACCACAAACCTGTCCTTCCCTAGGTCCTTTCCTTTCATTCCCGCTGAGCAAGGTAAAGGATGGGGTAGGTTCTGAGACAAGTGTCCTGGACTGCTATTCACATCCCAAACAACAACAGGCACACCCTGCGGGGGGAGTCGGAACCCCCAACCAGCTCTCTGCACCCAGGAAACCAAGTCGGCTCCCATGAGCACCTCACACCCCTTCACCTGGACAGAAGCCATTGTTGCCTACCTTTTCCAAGATTTCCACTCAGGTCGTCTTCTCTTACAGCAAAGGAATGATTTGATGATGATAATGATCAACATTTTATAAAATGTTTGGGTGTCTCTAAGTCATAATGTATTGATTTGTGTCTGTGGTTTACATTAAAAAAAAAAAAAAACTGAAAGAGAGGGCAGGACTGAGTGAGTGTGGATGCAGTGAGTAAAGCCAGCCTTTCTCAGCTCTGGTAGGAAGACGAAAAACAAGGGGTCAGGACAGAGAGGGGGAGAGGCTGGGAGGGCCGGGCAGGGGGAGTATCAACCCCAGTTATGAGCAGGGAGGACTTGGGCCCCCAAGTCAGATAAGACTGTAATCCAAACAAGGTTTATGTGCTCAGCTGCAGAACGTGGGCGTGTGGAGGAGGGACACAGGGCAGTGTTCCAACTGAGTGATCCATAACCAACAAAGGGATGCCTCTCCAAATCCCCACCACCCCCCCAGGCTTCAAGGCCTAGGTCAAGTGCCACCTCCTCCAAGTGGCCTTCAAGGACCACCCAGCGAACAGTAATCCCCCTTTCCTCGGAACCCAAACCCTCATTTATCCCTAGGGCTGATGGCTCTGCTAGTCCCCACCACGTTTATCTTTCTTGCCTCCCCAATTCCATAGTGGGCGCCCAAAGGGCAGAGAACTTATTTTTACCACCTCAGTATAGTTTGAGCGTGTGAAACCCACAACAGTCCATACTTTGGGTGATGTTGCAGTCCACGTGTTTACAGAGCCACGAGCTTCCAAGAAAGCGTTCATGGACCAAGTTTCAGAAAATGGCCACAAGTAATAATCACAGCACTTCACGTGAGGTCTTGGGCGTATATACTGTCTGAAGTCCTTTCATATTCTTATAAGGGAGGGGGCAGGTGATATTAAGCACATTTTATAGGTAAGGAAATTAAGAAAGTTTGAGTGGTTGCCTGGTAACCAGTCAGTAAGCAGAAGCGGCACTAGAGCCCGGGCTTCTGCTCTTACTCCGATTCTCCTTGGAGGGGCTGCAGGATTCTATCTCCTTCAAACGCATCACACGTAAGTGATTTGGGGGAACACTGCATTGCTGTAACCTCACCCCAAATGCACAGTGTGTATCAGCATAGCCAAGGCACTGAGGAAACCCAAAAGGTGTAGATCAACACAACCTTCTCCAAACTCTCCTTCCCTGGAAACCTTTTGTGTGAGACACCAGCCCCCTGGACTGGAGGACTGTCTACTGCCCCACTGTGACTTTCCTAGAGGGGGAAGCATGCTCCCGGGAGAAGCTGTATGTTATGGATGAGGAAAGGCTTCAGCTAGATGAATCAAGCTCTGATGACGAAATTTCAGGACTCGGCCAGCTAGTCAGAACACTTACTACTTTTACTTTTTATTACTGAACTTTTCAAATATACAAAAATAGAGCATAATAAGTCCCCAACGACCCATCACTAATCACCAAACTAGCTTCAACAATATTCAACATTCTGTGTTTGGCTTCTCCTACGCCCCTTTCTTCTAAAATACTTTAAAGAAAATCCCAGACATCCTATCATACCATCTGTAAATACTTCCTTCCGTATGTAACATTGCCATAGTATTACACACCCTGACAATAGTTCCTGAGTACCTAACACCCAGCCTGTACTTAACTCCCTTGGTTCTCTCAAATATGTCCTCCTACAGCCGAATCAGGATTCTCACCGACCCACAGAGTTGGTATGTCTCTTAAGATGCTATTAATCTATAACAATGGCTTTTATGCTTCCTCTCTACTCCCCTCACCATTCCGTTGGAGAAGTCGGGGCATTTGTCCTAAGGAGCTGCTCTTAGTCTGGAGTTGGGAATGCCTGCCCTGCCCTGCTGTCACAGGCTCCTCTGGGCCCTATATAAAGTGGCCGTCAGAACTGCAGCCTTGAGCAGATTTAGGTTCAGCTTTATGGCAAGACGACCTCATGGGTGGGGCTGTGTCCTTCCTATGACCTTATATCTGGTTGTCCAACTTGTCGCAAAGCTCAAGTGATCCATGGATTTGGATGGTGGGGCACATATGGTTTTGAGCAACTAGGTCCTCCCGGTGTTTCCACAATTCTATCTAGAATTCATTTCTAGATCCACCTCCAACTCCGGATTCCCCTCTTTGCTATGATTTCATAGTAGACTCCTGACATTGAGCTCTAAAATTCTACCATTCACAATGTGATCTTTTACCTTTCCTTAAAAACAAAAACAAACAGAAAAACCATTTATAAATGACCATACAAGCTGGGGACCCCACGTTCCCTTCAGGCCAGGGCCTACCAGTGACTCCATGGGCTTATGTGGAGTCCCAGGGTCCCAGCCCGTGGGACCCTCCACACTTCTCTCAGGAGATGAGTCAGGATCTCAAGGAGAACAAGAACACATAGTTCAGCATGATAAATATGCATCCACAATTTCCTAAAAACCAAATCACACAAATCAAGCTTATTCTGAGAGGTTCATTTTGCCAGGGGTCTCCTGTGTTCCAATCAGCATAATTAAAGAGTAAGATTGCTCTAGAATTGATTGTGGTTTTCACATTTTTGTTTTTGTTTTTTATCATCCAAGGACCATTGCAGCAAGATGATTTTAAGCTATTAAGAACCCCCAAATTAGAAGCGAATTAGGGAGATGGAAAATACAAACGTATTTGTTTTTAGTCAGGCACTATTATTATCAGAGGAATCATGAAAAATTAAAATTGTTAAATACTCACAGGACGGCTGTCAGTCAAGGGCAATGTGGCTCTTTACCTCTCCCTGCTGCAAAATTGTAAGGCATTATATCAGAAGCTGATACACCCCCTATGGCTCTCCCAGAAGCACTAGAGACTAACATTGAAGAACAGAATTACGCACTGCTAGATGTGGCCAGGCAAGGGAGTTGCCATTAAACACTCTCAAATCTTTGGTGAATAGGATTCATAGTGCCTCTTACTTTTCAAATGTATGTGTGCCTGGCAACGGGATAAAACCATTCTGATTCTTTCTCATGTCCACTCCATACCTTAGATGAGAACATGAAAGTGTGGGGAAGTTGAGAGATCCACACAGGTCACACAGCAAGCTTAGAAAGAGCCAGGATTTTGTTTCTATCTAAAAGTACGGGCTTGATTTTGTAAAACCCTTCCCTTACTCCTCATAGTTCCCCAAATGCACCACAGGTAAACTCCTGACAGCCTGGAGCACTCAGCATGAAGCAGGAGCCAGCGGCTCCAGGGGGTGGAGCCTCTCCTCTAGAGGCAGCAGGAACCCATAGACCACCACGGTGAGCATCCAAAGACCACAGGCCCAGCCACACGCCATTTCAGTCCCCAGGCCTGAACTTCCAGTCCTTCCGTAGACTTTCTACTGATTCCAGCACAGGTGACTCCAGATCAGTGGCATGTCACTGACCTGCTCCCTCTACACCAGGCCTCGGGGACAGAGAATCTACCTGTAGACACGCCCTTCAGACCTCCTTCCCTACTGCAGAATCCTCACTGAACCCAGGCCAGGGAGGAGAGGAAGGCCCATGGAACCTCCTTAGATGGCTGCCTGGAGGCCCATACGCCCAGGAGGACAGATTATGAACCTTCCTGATAACCTGCATGGATTCCAAATTCAGAGGTCAGGAACCTATCCTGCTGCCCCTGACACAGACATCCTTCTGTGTCCCAGATGAGAGCAGGGGACAAGGGGCTAATGCAGAGGATCTGGCCCAGTGAGGACAAGCATGTCACTGAGTCTGTTGGTGAGAGGACAGTTCTTGGCAGCCGGAAGACCACCTTGAGAATCATCCCAGCTCCCAGACCGGAAAAGCACCCCAAGTAGGGAATTAAGGGGCTCAATAACGTTTTGTAATTTTACAAAGGACTTTCACATACCGTCTCGTTTCAGTCTAGGAGCAGCTGTCGTTCACAAAATAATAAAAAATGTATGCCCCACCCCAGAGAGAGAGGCCATATTCTGACAGTGGGCGCCCTGGCTTACAGGGGGTGTGGCCTGTACCTTTACGGCTAGGGAAAGGACGCAGGCAGAGAAGGTAAGGATGGGCCTTTGTTTCCAAGGCTGAGGCTGAGGCTGGGAGACAGGAAAGAGAGAGAGGTTGAAGGACATGTATCTGTTGGAGTAGGATCCCTGGATTGGGTCCCAAGATACTTGGGATGGCTTAGGTCACAAGTCCTGGAGTGGCCGGCAGCGCCCCCTCCAGGGGAACACAGTGCCCTGGTGGTGTCTGCACCCTAGATGAAGGCCGGGGCCCCAGCGTTCCCTATGGCAGGGCTGACACAGGGGCACAAGCTTCCAGCAGGGCCTGGCTCCTCCAGGTGGCCATGCAGGTCTGGGTAAGGAGGGGCCACCCACAGGCAGCGGCCACCTCCCTGGGCCAAACGCCAGTCCTCACCCCCTCCCCATCTGTCCTGACCTGAAACGCACCATGAAGTAAAGACAGAACAACAGACATGCCTGCTAGGAAAATTTTGTCCCACTTGGCCAGTAGGGAAACTCACACGGGTCTTCACTTGATTTAGGAAAATGAAAAGGACCATTTCTTGACATCGACGATCACAGAGCAATTATTCATTATTTTAGTTGGTTCTGATGGTTCCCCAGCAAGACAAAAACGATGAGTTCCGCTTTTCATGAAGCTTCTGAGGCGCCAAGAGCATCAGGAACTGCCTGAGGTCAGTTCCACACCATCACAAGTGACAGCGCCCGGAGTCAGGGCTGATTCCAGAGAGCACAAGTCCGTCTAGAAGAAGCCAGTCGATGTATCTCTGATCGGTCAAGCCAGTTGCCCGGGGATTCATTACAGCCATGTTGTTGTAAGGAGAGGATACAAGCGTGAACGCTCTTATTTACTGAGCTCAGGATTCACCTGGCCTGGGGATGTGTCTCCACCCCGATGCTTTTTCCTCTGCCCCGTACATCCTCCCTCCCCTGGGAGCAGACACTCCATACCCACCGTTGCATTTTCAACAGTATCCAGCGCACCATAGGTACGCGGTACGTATTGGTACACTAGGTTAAGAGCCTTCTGCTAGACCAGATCCTTTGCTCTTTCTTGCCTTAATCAAGGAGCCTGTTACCCTTACCTTCCTGAGGCCACATGCACAACAAACATGCTCAGCCACCCACCTGCTGGGCTGCGCCTTCCATGCCTCCTCCTGCCTCCCACCACCTCCCACCACGAGGCCCCACAGCGTTAGCCCTGCCCACTTCCCAAGTGAGCTTCAGATGCCCAGACCACCTGCCCCCCTGAGAGGTGGGGTGTGGTGACAGCCCAGAGCCAGCACAGGATGGCTGGGGGTGACCCGGGACACGGCGAGCCCCGGGGCACCTGTGAGGCTGGCAGCCCCCTAGCTAGGCCCCTCCAGGCACACCTTCCTCATAGAGACAGGAGCTCAGTCCTGGGCCTGCCTGGTGCCTGTGGCTGATCCATTACCTAGAGCTGGGCTCAGCTTTCTGGATTCCTTCTGCATCTTATTGTTTCTGCCTGGTTTAGAATAAGGCCACCCAGAAGTTTTAATACTCTTCCCCTCCCCACCCTTTGGCTCAGTGCTGTGGACCCTGACACTGGCCTGCACTGGAATGGAATTTGCCACACCCCCTTGGGCCTCCTGCCCCAGCCACTGCCCCCCCCCCAACCCACCCCACCCCACCCCACCCCCGGCCCTGGTCAGCTTCCCAAGGCCCCAAGCTACTTTTGCTCCCTCCTCAGTCTGCCATTTTTCCGGGGTGGAAGTTGCCAGAGTGGTTCCCTGCATAACACACACAGGGAAGACCAGATGACCCACAGAACAGGCCCTCCACTGGATCAGAGCTCATCTTGGGGTCTCAAGTCTCACTGGCCTCCCTGTCCTTCCAGTCTCAGGCCCTGCCTTCTAGGCTCTGGGGACCTGCTCGATGCTTCCTGTCTGTCTTGGCTGACATCCCCACCAAGTCTGCCAGCCCCTCCTGGGCTCTCCAGGCTTCTACTCACGACCTCCCCTTGGGGCTCCGGGTCTATGCCCCAGGTGTCCCCGTCACCCCTCCCTGCTTCTTTTTCCCCACTGACATCAACTCCCTGCTGCCCAAGGGAGCTAGTGGATGAGGAATAATGACTTCTTGATTTGTTACTCTGAGTGCTTCCAACAAGAGGTGCTCCATCCATTACAGCGCCAGGCCTTCCCACAAGGCCCAGGAAGGGAACCCACCTGATGCTCAATCTTCCGGGACCTGGCTCCCGCAAGCGCATGGGGCAGAAACTAATAACCAGAAAGCATCCATCAGGCCTTAGTGGGCTTGTTTGCATAGTTATCTTCCCAAGGGTTGACATTTTCTGTCTACTGCAGGCTGATATATTCTCCTACTTGTCATATCCTGAAAGAATAGATGAGCCTCAGGGTCATTACCTGTCATTACACCGTGTACCTGTCGCAGGGGCCTGAAGCATTGATCCTTCTTGAGTCTCCTCGATGGTGCAGCCCCCCGACTTGGAGGCTCCAGGTCCGACAGACTGTGGGTTATGCGCACTCCTCAGGCCCTGGCTGGGCTCCACGCCATCTCTTACTGCCCTCCTGGCTGGCCCACTCCTCAGGGCTGGGAGGCCTTCTGGGCTTCCAGCTACTTGAGAGGGAACCTGAGAAAAACAGAGGTCTCTGTTAGGAGGGCCAAAGATACATGTCCAAGTTTTAACTGTTCTAGAACCTTCCAACCACCCTCTTATTGTACTTTATTAGGTCTTGCAATTCCTGATGACTATATGAATTCTACCTCAGCCAGAGTCTTCACCGTCCTTGTTTTGCCCACCAAACCAATCCCCAGATCTCAGCATGCACGTGCACTTGCACTCATACACACACCTTCATCCCTGTCTTCTTACCTCTGCATATTTTATCTTCCTGAAAGACCCGCCTTCAGTTACTCATCCTACCCAGCATTCATATTTTGGCTCATGCACACCAACAGAGCCTCATTGCCCAGGGCCCAGGAGAGAGTGTGCGTGTTCTCCCTCCACCAACGAGGCCACAAAGAACAAGAACATGGCTATTGGGAACAGTCCTCAACTCTTGTAGCCCAGGCCCCTGGGACAAGGCTTCGGGTGTGCTACGGCTTAGGGTGCAGGAAGCTCTAGGAAGGCAAGCCCCCTGGAGCTGATGGTGAGCCTCCTTTCATAGCCTGTTTCTCAGAGCAAGAGGCAAGCGTGGAGATACAGACCTCACTGCGTGAGGGACACAGACACTGGATCTGGTGAGTGACCACAGCTCACAGCCAAGACAGCAGCTCACTCTCTGGGGTGGGGTGGGGAGCTGGTAGTAAAGGGCTCCTGCTAGAAGGAGCCCTGCCCCAGGCCAGGGATCTGCTCATCTCTAGAGATGGGTTCACCCTGCCCACAGCCCTGCACCTCTGCCCAGGAATGACCTCCAGCAACTTGGGGGAGCGGGGGAGGCTCCTGCTATCCAGATGGCTGTGACCCTGAGCTCCACCCCAAACTTGGACTCCTCCAGGTCTTGGAAGGGGCTGTGGAGGCTGGAGAGTATTCACAAGGGCACCCAGCACTACAGATAAGAGGAAGTACCATGGACAGGGATGGAGATGGCAAAGGAAGGGCGGAGCCATGAAGTCCCATGGATTTTGTTGTCATGGTGATGACAGTGTCTTGCAACACAGAGGATGGTTTATACCCTTCAAGCTGCTTTTGCATTCAGGGGACCCATGTGGTATCACAGTAGCAATGTAAAGGGGATATTTTAAAGATGAGGAAATTGAAGCACAGAGATGTTAAGAATCTCACTAAAGGTCACACAGTATGTTAGTGAAGGTGTCAGGACTGGAACTCCTGACTCACATTATCATTCTTTCCAACAATCTCCCTGATCCTACGGTAATTTAATGTCACCCCTGAGGTGTGGTAGATCAAGAGGAATGGGAAGGAGAAGAGAAACAGAGGCAGGCTTGGCCTGCTATCAGGGGATGGGGAGAAGAGAACAATCCTGCCTTTGGTTTCTCCCCTGATAGGAGGATTTAGGAGGAGAAAGCACAGAGAGAACAGAGGAATCAATAGGGAAGACAGGGGTGTGGAGGCTCCCAGCTATCAGGAGCAGGCAAAGAGACTGGATGTGATAAACAGCCATAGCTTCACGGGGCGAGGGCACTGCTAGCCTTGAGCCTCCTGGGTGACCTGGCTCCCCACGGCTCTGGCCTCTGAGGCATTTCTGAGCCAGGTAGAACTGGGGGCTAGAAGCCCCTGTGAAAAAACAAAGCAACTGTTACTATTACCTTCAAAAAGCATATATACAAGTCAGTGATCTTTTGTACATGTGATATAGTCCCCAAATAAAAATAACCCACCAAGTTCCACCTATGAAGAAAGAGCAGGGCTGCTCCTGACCATGGGGTTCTCGGCTTGATGCCAAAGATGCTCTGCGTCTAGTGACAGAGAAGAAGCCACGACCTAGGAAAGTCCTTCCTGGCAGTGGAAGGCAGTGTGAGCTCCTTCCAGAACAAGCGGCACAGGCCCAAAGCCAGGAAACGCAGCAGAGGGGGCAGGTCCATGGAGTTCGGCAGGAAAGGGACCCAAACATGAACAGCAGCCACATAGGTCGGCGCAGGACCCACGCACTCACCTCCGGTCAACAGAGGCCCAGGCCTCAAACCCCCAGGCCACCGGCAGATAAGACAGGCATCTCCTTGGGGTTAGTGCTCCGGGTCCCAGGCACCCTGCGGGGCCTGGGCCAGCCTTTCAGCTCTTAGTGATCCCTACTATGCGCACCGGCTGCCAGGGGGGAGGGCCAGCAGGCCGCCCTCTACAGAAGCCTCAGCAGCGCACCTCACTGGCCGCAGCCACCCGGAGGCTGCGGCTCCCAAGCAAACCGCCAGAGCAAGGCAGCTCGTGCTGGGGTAGGGGACAGCGGGACAGGAGCCCTCCCCAGCCCTCCTACAAGGTGGGGTTGAAACATATTCACAGCAGATGGTGCTGTCGCCCTCACTCCGGGATCCTCATTCCTAATTATCTGTGCTGTCAGCAAAACAATTAACCCGCAAAGAAAAATTGAACCGTCTACTCCCAACCATATGAGAAGGCAATTTTTTCCAAGGACAAGGGACACTTAGGGCAGTGGCCGGGGGAAAGCAGGGCAGCCCTGAGCTGGGTTCCGGATCTCACTCACCCCCCTGGGGGGAAGGAGGGGTTCGCAGTCCTCTGACCTCCTGGCCTGCTGCAAGCATCACACTCGCAGCCCCTCCTGCCTCTGAGACGTCAAGTCCTTTCCTACAAAAGGAGGGGGTGAGTCCAGTCCCTGGGGTCCCCTGCAGTCCCACAGGGCCACCCTTCTGTGAGCCCGGTTCTTTTCCTCCGAATTTTAAGTTCTTTGGCGCAGAGACTGACTGAGTTTCCATTTGTTCCTTTATTTATTCACTCACTCACTTATTCATCCGTTCATTCATTTATTCCGTCACTGCGTATTTACCATGTTGCTCCCAGGAGAGACAAAGAAAGTATCTATTCGGCCTTCCTGACCGCTGCTTGCAGTTCCTGTCTGTGATGTGGGCAGAGCGAGGGAGGAATGATTCAGGGAGAGGAAGCCAGGGATGCCAGGGGCTGCCAGGGGCTTGAGGACTCAGGGAGTAGGGTGGGGATACTAAGGGGCTCACTGGGCGTCAGGCTATAGGAGAGAAATGCTGTTGCTGCACTTGGATTCTCCCTGAAGATTTGGCTGCACCGAGGCAGCCTCCTCCCCAGAGAGCTGAATTTGGAGAGCATGCCACTTTGGTCCACAGGGAAGCCCTGCAGAGAGCTGGAGAGGTACAAGGTAAGGAGAGCTGCAAGCCCCCCGCTGCCATGGGGCTGGGGACAGCCCAAAGCACGGCATGAGTAAGGAACCGGAATGGCCCTTCGTAAAGGAACTGTTTTGAAGAAAGGAGATTTATAAGGCTAAGGCACGATCTTTGCTACTCAGGCGGCTACTACTTAAGGCTGGGATCGGTTGGTCTAACACATCCGTCATCATGCACTGTCACGGAAAAGCACGCAGGTGAGCAAGTGCGGAACGTTCGCTGCCCGAGCCTTCCCGCACAACGTGGTCTGGGCTGCGTTCTGCAGGTGCAATTTGAACAGGGTGAGGGGCTGGCTGTGAGATGAAGCAACGCCCTAACACAGGTGGGCATCTCACCCGCCCCACTCCACACTGCCTCCCAGGACTGCCCCTGCACGGAATGGAGAACTCACGAAGTAGAAAGGACTGGACAGTCCAGGTCTGGGGACTGTCCAGCCCCGCCGTGGGGCTGCAGGCCCCCTACTCAAGCCGCGACAGCACTCTGGGAACCTGGGGGAAAAACAGACAGGGGCTGGGTGGGGGCAGGGAGCTGGGGCCCCTCCTGTGCCTCCATTTTGCCCAATTCAAGCCTGGTGCTGTCTTTCTTCCCTCTCCCTATCGCCCATCCGGCCACCGGCTCGTGCCCTAACCCTGGACTCAGGAACACAGGCTCAGATGCCAGCCCCCACCACTGAGCATAAAAGGAGTGTGTTTACATCCAAGGCAGGTGGCTGCCCACTCAGACTCTGCCCACGCGAAGGCAGCCCACGTGACTGCACCCCCTGCCCGGAGCCCAGGCGGGCCAGACGCCAGCCTCTGGCTGGGGACATTTCTAAATATGAGCCTAGCACAAAGAGTCAGGTTCCCAGGCCTCCTCGGCCCCAGGATACCCAGCCAGGATTTTCAAGTCTGCAGGGAAAGGGCTGGGCACAGGAGGGATCAGGAGGCAACCAGCTGAGACAGCCATAGGCCCAGGAAACGTCTCCTGACCCCTCCCGGGTCTTCCAGCCTCGTTAGAAGAGAAAGGATTAGCCTGCACCCAGAAAGTCTAATCAATTGCCCGAAACCCTTGGCAGCGTGGACAGGAAAGCCACTGCCTGTTCAAATGTGCACGGATTAAAAATATACAAATGGAATATTTTTTTCTTCCCCGCTCCTCAACCCCCTGAAGCCTCGGTGCTTGTTAAAAATAGCCTGGCTGTGGCATGGGTCCTACAAAACGCAATGGCTGGCAGGAAGATGAAGACACGACTGGAGACAGCCGTAAGAGGTGGCCCCTGGGGAGTGGGCTGGGAAGGGCCCCGTCGGCGGGCTGGCTTTCCAGGGCTTCCGAACACACTTCAGCACTGTTTGGATTTTTAACAACAAGCAGCCCTTATTTTCATGGGCTTGTTTTGTGAAATGGAGGTTCATCCATTGCACCCTCCAGCCTCAGCTTAATGCCAAACTTGCATGACCTAGCAACCCAGAAGCCCAGCGCTGGCGGGCCTGATGGGACACTGACCCCTCTGCACCCAGGGCACCAGCTCCGAACACGTCTCAGGGTCAGGATAGGAGCACTGAACTGAGAGTCAGAGCCTTGGATCTGTAACTCACTGGCTGTGTGACCTCAGACAAGTCCCTTGAGCTCTCTGGGCTACACAATTTCTTTACCTATGAAATGGGGGCAAGTTGGATTAAATGAGAAACACATGTCTCGTGTGTTTCTCCCCACCATGAATACGCAAAAGGAAAATGTATCTCTTGGCAGAAGTGGGGTTTTTAAATCAGGAGTCAGGTAGGAAGAAGGAGTAGGAAGTAGGAGTCAGGTAGGAAGGAAGAAGCTGCTCTGCAAGCAGAGACAGACTCCATATTTGCTGTGAAGTGTGCAAGGTGGAAAGAGCATCACTTTGGTACCCAAAATGTCCTGGGTTCAAACCCTGACTCCAGCTGTTAGATTCTACGTGAATACAGGGAACCCCTTTATCCCTGGTGCAAAATGACCTCCTCGACTGTGAATGGGGTAAGAGTGCCCACATCCAAAGGCTGTTGTGATTAGTCTATGTAATAACGTGAAGAAGTGGCCGGTTTGTTGTAGGAGCTTCATGTCCTTTATTCTTTTCTTCCTCCTGTCCTATACCCTACACTGCATTGCACTGTGGCTAAGAGCGTGGGCTCTGGAACCAGGTCTGTGGCCCCGCTCCAACACCTACTAGCTTGGGACCTCTGCAAAGCAACTTAATTTCTCAGCTTCTTCATCTATAAAGTGGAAATGAAGGGGGCTGAAAATTATACTGCCCCAGCCCACACTCCGGTCCCTCCTCGCCAACTGGGCCCTCCGTTTTCAATCTTGTCACTTTCATGGATTTGACTTTCAGAACTTCCTTCACAGCCCTCCACCCCCCTCCCCACCCCACCCCCACCCCCAACCTCTCTGAGGTTCCTGGCCCACCGTTGTCCACAGCTACCGACCACCCCACCTGTGGTTGTCCCATGGCCTTGCCTCTCCCTGTTCACTCCCTGCCCTCTTGCCATTTGCTCTCCACTGGCCAGAAGTGCCGATTCTGTCCCGGAGCCCCGGGGAGGTGAGTTTCAGATCAGGGCTCCTCACGCTTTAATGTGCTTATGAATCACCTGGGGATCTTGTCAAACCGCAGACCCAGGTTCTGATACAGTAGGTCCCAGGTGGGGTCTGTCTGACTTTCTAACAAGCTCCCAGGAGGTGCCCATGCCTCTGGTCTGGGACCACCCTTTATCTATGGAGTGGAGGAAATCCTGACATGTGAGTGTGAGTGTGTGTGTGTGTGTGTGTGTGTGTGTGTGTAGGGGAACAGGATGGGGACAGGACAAGGCAGGCCAGTTGACAGAGATGACATGATGGACACCAAGTGTGGATTTAAGAGACACTGACGAGGCCAAGTAGGAAAATGTTTTATGAAATGATGTGACATTCCCCAACCAATACAAAAAACAATGTCTATTGAGGTAATGCAGCGGCCCAGACAGATGCTTATGACGTAGTAACTGAGAGAGCAGACCACCAATTGCACACACTCCAGTCTTCCAATCTGCCAAATGCACGTTTAAGAAAACGGACAGGGGGAAGCCGGGATGGCTCAGTGGGTTAAGCACTCACTTTGCAGTGCCGGGGTCAGAGGATCAAATCCCATCCCCGGCCCATGCGGACCCATGTGCTGAACTGGGGAGTTCCCCCAGTTCAGTTCTCTCTCTGTCTCTGTATCTCTGTCTCTCTGTCAAAAAATTAATAAAAAGATTTAAAAAAACTTAAAAAAGAAAAAAGAAAACGGACAGAAGGGCTACAGCTCAGGATCACGAAGACTGTGCTTTGGCAACATAACCGCACCTATGTTTATGTATTTGTCATCTTCTAGATGTTCTTAATGAAGCTTTATCACCTTTGTAGTCTAATAGAATTATCTTCTATATATTCTCAAATGTCTGCTTCCCCTACCTGTCCTTGATTCTGTGATATTGAGGTTTGAGGCACTCTGAACACAAACTGCTACAAAGGCTGGAAAAATGATACATTAAATCTTCTCAGTCAAACCCAAAAATAATGCAGCCCAGATTCTGTTATTTCTCCTCTAAGCCCAGGGTCTGGCGCTTTGGAAGGCTGCCGCTATCACCTCTCACTATAGCAACAGGGAGACCCTGGTAACCCCAAGCCTGTGGTTATTAAGAGTAGAAATAGGAAGTCTGTGTGTGAAGAAGCTGCCGCAGGTTTGCCCGGGACAGGCCGGCTGTGCAGGAAATAGCAAGCAAACACCAGGCTCCAGGGGCTGGTTCCCACAGGAGCACAAGGCGTGCTTGTCATTTTCTCCTTTGTTTCCCATTTAGGGCTGTAAGCTGCTTTTCAAACCAGTTCCTGACAGGCCTGGAAGTGACTGGTTCTAGAACAGGTGTCAATGTGGTCCAGCCAGAGGGTGGCTGTGGCTGCTTATGGCCTGGGCAGGCTCACACCACTCCCAAGCCCCTGCCCCCAGGCTGCCCGCCCACTGCTGGGCAGCTCCCTGTCTAACCGGCATGCCCAGCCAGTCACCAGAACCCCAGCCCATGCTGGGCAGTGTCTGCTCAACTTGTCCTTGGACGGTGTCTCCGGCCCCCCCAGCCTACCACCTGGGCCTTGGTGCTGGCCTCTGGAAGGGTGGAGCGGACCCCAGCCCTGGTCTGGCTGCTCCTGCCAGAGGTACAGTGTCTGAACCCAGGCCTGCTCTCCAGCCCCGGAATCCATTTTGCACTCTAGTGAATCAAGTTCACGGCCCCATGTTGCCCTTATCTGGCTATAGACGCTTGGGAAAATCACTGCACCTTGAGTGCATCACCTATAACATTTTTTCAGTGGGTTTATGGAACCTCATGGTCCCTCACAGGCTTACAACTCTATAATGCCACCAGGAATAACTATTTATCTAGCTATACAGACAAGGTATAATATTTCACATACGAGGACTTTCTAGACAACTAAGCATTGCCCTTCAAGCACCAAAATGCATTTTGTTTTAACCTACCGCACGATATATATTATAAATGTTTATATACCTCCCCTCCTCGTATGTCAAACATGGGGATCTGAACAAGAGTGGGGGGGGGGGGCTTAGGAATAAGGAGCTACGTCCTCAGCCATGATCGGAAGCACATGCCCCTCACTCTGAGATCTGTGTTCTGGATCAGCGCTGGTGGCAGGCTGACCTCTGGATAAGTCAAGTCTCTGTGTCTTGAGCCCTCACCTGCACTGGCACTACGTTGGCTTCACCAGCTGGTTTTCTCAGAGCTGGTTTAGAGGTGGCCAGAGTTGCTGGCATCACGGCATGGGCCGGACTAAAAGGCAAAGCTCAGATTGAGAATTTAGCCCCAAATCTAGACATTCCTGGTGTCACTCCTTTCTGAAAACCAATCCCCAAGTCTCAACATGCCCTTGCCTGGCTTCTTCCCCTGAGAGAGGCTGCAATTCCCAAATTAGGCTTTCTTTTCCCTGCTTCCCTGAGAAGCCGCCCCGAGGCATGCCGGCTCATCCCTGGACCAGAAACATCTGGGAGAGCAATTTGTGTCCCCACCCTCTTCTCCCCAAAAGATAGCACGAAGCCTTTGGCCCTGCATTCAAGCCAGAGCCTACTTCCACCAACCATCTCTTACTTTCTTTCCCCTCTGCACACACCAAGCTTCCAGCAACTTCTTCTACCTGACCCAGTCAACCCTGCCTTATAGCCAACCCTCCACAGGGCCCTGGAATGGGCGAACTTCCTGTTCCATGCACGAAATCTCTGCAAGATGCCAGCAGAGGCTGTGGTGGGAGAAGAGAGTGTCTGAGTTTTTCAGGCCGGGAGGGGGCCGTTCTGAAAGGTGGCCTTTCTGGAAAGGCCAGGCTGCCAACTACAGGAGAGGGGAGCTTCCGGGGATGAAACAGTAAAGCCACTTCGAGACCACGGTGGGAGATTGTTTGCAAAATGCTGAGGTCAGCCAGAAAAAGGGCAGGGGGTGGGGCAGAAGGCCTAGGAGGTGGGTGTGGGAAGCTACTGAGGAAAGCGGGTGAGTGATGGGTAACCGGCTGGAGCGGGCAATTCAGGCGGCTGGGAGGGCATGTGAGCAGTAGGCCAGGTTTCTCAGTCCTGCTTGGCAAATGCACTGGACCCGAGATTCCACCCAGAGGGTTGTCAGACCCTCTACAAACCCTCATTCCTGCGGGGTTGGCAGCAAAGACATGAGCCAAGACCGTCACATAGCGTGAACCTTGCAAAAATGATAACAATCTCCAAGAGCCAGGCCTTTCCCAGGGATAAGGCCAGTCGGCCATCACAGCCACCCCAACCCTGAAGGGGCACCTACTTCTGCTTCTTGTCTGGTTTTCTCAGAGGAGTTCATACACTGTGGGGCCAGACAGAAAGGCAGCTTGGATTTAGAATTCAACCCAAGTCTACACAACCCTGGTGTCAACCCAGGCCTGAGTCCAGCTCCCACTTTCACACTGAGGCTTAGGATCACCCCAAGTCACCCAGCTCATAAAGGACTTCGAAGAGAACTGACCTGGTGCACCTTGACCAGCTACACGGCACCTTCCGCCCGGTCCCGCTGGGCTGGGAGCCGGCGGGTTTCCCCAGCAGGGAGAGCATATTACCACTGTCTACGGCAGAGCCTCTCAGCACTAACGTGCTCCTCGGGGAGATGACAAGCGATTTGGGGTTTCCAAAGCCCCAGCTGCCCCCGTGTTAAGAAAGAACCACTTTCTTGCTCTTAAGGCATTCCTGGTAGAGAAGTTGCTTCAGACTGAATGAGCCTTTTATGTGCTGAAGTAGATTGTGATCTAAAAGATACGTTAAATCACTTATTCTGGAAGACATGAAACCTTTGATTGGAATGATTAAGATTTCCAAGCAGCAGTTTCCAGGCCTGGGGAGCCCCCAAGGTGCCTGAAATTCCCCAGCCCCCCGCCCCCTACTGATCTGGCCCGGCCCCGCCTTAGCATCAGAGCAAACTCAGGCTGGGAACAGGACCCAGAACCCTAGCCCTGGGAGATTCCCCTCTGGTGGAGCATCAGGAGGATGGGAAGAGAGCGCTAAGTCCCGCCAATGAGCACAGGGGCCCTGGCAGGCCAGAAGGGCGGGGACCAGAGGTGCCACGCCCCCTTCCTTGAACTGTTTCTCTCTCCTTGACCTCTGCTTGTCTTTCTAGGGTCAGCTCCAGGGTCCCGCCAATCCAGGAAGTCACAGCTAGGATTCAGTGGGTATTTCTATAGCACATTCCTAGAGCACCTTTGACCCTGAAATGTTGTCTGCCCTCCTGACTTAGCATCCACAGGACTGAGCACTCTAAGGGGAGTACCCAGCAACATGCTTGATGCCCACTCAGTGCCCGACAAATGCTTGATGAGTGAATGAAACTGAGCCCCAGAAGCAGCCAGAATAACTAGCTACCTGTCCTAATGGTGTCCCCCATCAACTTATCCAAGTCTTTGTGCCCCTACTGGGCACCAACCACTGTGTGAGGCCCTGGGGGTGCCCAAGGGGGTTCCAATAGGGCTCCTGTTGAAATGCTGTTGTTTAAAGGCCCACTGTTTAAATCACTCTGTTTAGTATAAGTATTGACTCTAGGAAGTTCCCCTTCCCTCCCCACCCCAAAGAAGTCACACTGTCACTGAGGGGTCCTCTTCGCTCCTCAGCCAGTTAGGGGTGGGGCACAGAGCAGGAAGGTTAGATCTGGGCCCAGGATGTGGCCAAGGGTGAGGGGCAGGCACTGCAGTGGGCAGCGTGGGGACACGGGGGCAGATGGACTTTGGGGGTGTCAAGGTAGGAAGTGATGCAAGTTAAAGGCTGGACAAGCAGGTGAGCAAAGGGATGTCGAGATCAGAGGTGAGCTGAGAAGCTGTGCTCTCTATGTTGGGGGACGGGGTCCAGGCTTTCCTCACCCCTCGCTCTCAGGGGAGCCCCGGGAAAGCCGTCAGCCTTAGACATTTGTGTATGAGAGTCCTATCATCAACTGCTGTGCACCACGGAAGAGAAAAGATGGGAAAGTTCCCTGGAAACCTAAAAACAATATACAGGGCCTGGCAGAAGAAATGCCCCGGCAGAAGCAATACCCCGCTCTGAGTTGGTCATCTATACCAAATCTTCTACTACATAATCATAAGCATGTAATTCTGTAGCATAACAATATCACACTCAAGCACACAATATGACATTTTAGGCAGAAAGTTCAAATTGCTGTCCATCTTGTGCAGGACAAAGTCAGCCTTACAACATGGTAGCACTACTTCTGCGGGACCCGGTAGAAATAGAAACTGTTAGGATAATAATCCTTTGCTTTTGCCGTGTCTTGCAGTCTGCATTGAGCTTCCTACTCAGTACCTCCTCAAAGCAAGGCTGGGAGACAGGGAAAGACAGTTGTACCCAGTTTACAGATGTGAAAACTGAGGTACGGACAGCTCAAGCCCAGAATCAGACAGATAATCACAAGGTACTGAGCTGGGTCCTGGTCTCCTCCCTCCAAACAGAGTGTTCTGTTCGCCACACCATGAAGTGCCCAGCATTACCTAAAACCACAGCCTCTAGCTGTGCCGAAAACCCTCATCCCTCTTCAATCCTGTGGCTGTCCCTGAATTTGATGGCAGATGAATGAGCATCCCCAGGCTTTTTGTAACCAGCAGTGTTGGAGGAAGAAGGCGGGGGAGGGATAAGTGGGCAACAAATGCCATCCAGCTGCAGGCTACACTCAGCCTCTGTCCCACTGTGGGGCTGTGAGAGAGTCCCTGTCCCCCAATTTCCTCAAACTCTACATATCTTTGATGTTAAAACCACTTAATGAGGGAAAGCAGGGATGGCTCAGCGGGTTAAGCGCTGGCTTTGAAGCCCCAAGGACGGAGGATCGAATCCTGGCTCCGGCCCAGGTGGACCCACATGCTGAACTGGGGAGTTCCCGCAGTTCAGTTCTCTCTCTGTCTCTGTATCTCTCTTTCTTTCTGTCAAAAATAAAAATAAATAAAAAATTAAAAAATCCTCTACCTTTAAAAAAAAAAAACAAAAAAACCACTTAATGACCCTAATTTAGGTGTTTTCGGGAAAGTGCACTCGGCATTTCTCAAAGGGTCAGGGTCCTTTGTGACAAGGAGCTGGTCCGCACTGAGGGGGCTCCTGTGAGGTCCCTGTCACTCCGTGCACGTTTTCTATGTCATGATAACGTCAGGTCAATATTGGTATAGATGAGGAGCAGAATGGTTGCATGACCTACCCACAGCCATCCCATAGTCTGGATGTGGCCCATCCCAAAGGGCCATCCTGCCTTTTCCATCACAGCATGGGTGGGAGAGATGAGTCAGAAGTACAGTACAGAGCCTCGTCTTCTCCCTACCCCCCCCACCCCCACAAAAAAGGCTTTGCCTTCACTCAAAGCCCCCCACCCCCCCGGGCCTTCCGATTTTTCCTTCCTTCAATAAATTATGTGGAGGAAAAGATATTCAATTAAGAGCAGAAATCAGACTCCAGTTTCTCAGATACCATCATTCTATAAAGGCATCATGTCAGGGTGGGAGTGCCCGGGAATACACCTGTGAAATTCACACCTGTGGGCCAAACTCCATCCATCTACAAGGTCCATGCAAACAGGTGTTTTAGGCTGGCATTGCCAATCTCAACACGAACACAGTTAATGACTTTGCTCTTAACCGTTTCCTGCTAGAACTTTAGGTGCACTGTATACACTGTTTTTTCCCACTTACACACCATCTGACATGGACAAGCTTGACTTTGAAACGAAAATAAGGAGGTGGTGAATCACCTGGCCCAGGGACTCATCTGAGATCTCCTGGTCAGTATGGCATCCCCAGATACAAGCAGAACAGTGTTTCTGCCTACTCCGTTTTCACAGCACAGGTCTGTATCTCATGGACTTGGGCACATGGCTACTTCCTGCCTCCTAGAGAGTGCCAATTCCAGCCTGTCTAGCCAGGTAAGCAAGAGGGGAGAAGGCTGCTACGCCACGGGTGAGTCTGAAACATTCCAGTGCACGCCCCTCAGTGTTCCACAGAATGGAAGGGACAGGAAGGAGTGGGGGAACAAAGAAATTGGGCCGAGCCCGCCAAGCCCACGGAGGCTTCCTATGCTGTTGAAATCCAGCACCCACCCCACCCCAGCCTCACACCACCCCAAGAACAACCTTGTCGACCAGGTCTCAGAGAGTTTCCCCTACACCCACTCTGTCTCCTGGTCCACCTCGGCCTTCAAGTTCATCAGAGGTTACCTGTCCTGGGTCCCCTGCCGGCTGGTCCTTGGAGAGAACTGGGGTGTAAACCTCCTCCAAGGTGGCCTAGCGCAGCATGCTAAGGTTATTGACTTCTCTTTGTAGGCACTTCTGGCTCATAGCCCGAGCCTCCTGGAGACAGTAATGTTTAGAACACAAGGATAGCATCGCTCATAGTGACATTTCAAGAGGGGCGGGGACAACAGAGAAGTCTCGTGCGGCCTTGAAATCACGTCACACGGGCAGGCCATGAGCTACTACTGAAAATCTGTTTTTCAAAACTGAAAAGAGTCCGTTTCCAGATGTCTGCTCTGGGGAGCCAAGCTACTGTTCATTTGTTCCCCATTCACTGTGGGACAGTCTGAACTCCTCACCCAAGCATTTCAGGCTGTTCACGGGCCGGCTCCTAGAAAGCCTTCCTCCTTCCTGCCCCTCCTAGGAACTCCACTGGCTTCCTCCCTGTGCCCCAGGCCGACTTGGGGCTTTCTAATCTATGCCCCTGCACATAGACCCAGCCCCAAGGGCCGTCACTCACCAGTCCCGGACGGGCACGGCCTGGGCTGCCCTGTGAGGGTTCTCTGGACCCACCCCCATCTTTAGCCACTTGTAGTAGTACCGTACATGCACAGTAATCCATGGCACAGGGCTGCCCACCCTCACTGCCCCTCTGCTTGGGGAGCCCCCTCCCCACAACACACACACTGCACACTCCCTCTCCTCATCATCCTTGGTGCTTCACATCTTCAGCTCATGTCAGGACTCTGACACTCACTGCCTGGGGTTCTCTTGATCTGGGGATGTGGGAGTTGGGGGGGAGTAGGTCCCAATTAGAGTATAAGTGCCCTGGGGGTAGTGGCTGGGTCATGAATCTATAGAAATCACCCCCCAGCTCCTGACTAGAGGGCTGAGAATTTGGCATTGGCTTTCAAAGTGTGGCACCTGTTAGAAATGCAAATTCTCGGCCGCTCCCAGACCTCTGGAATCAGACACTCTGGAGGAAGACCCCGCACCCTTTTTAGCAAGCAGAGAACGTTTTCAAAGCACCCAGGTACAGGACCCTCGATGCACCTTGCAGGGCTTGTTGAATTGATGGGCGGGGTTTACCAACTAGGAAAGAAGCTGGCCCAACTGAGGCTGTCCATTGCATTGGTCTCTCATGGGGACCCAACTCCCACGTTTGTTCTAAAGAATCACAAAGTGAGCTTGCTCAGAAAGCCTCCACAGCAGCCTGAAGCATTGTCACGTCCAGGCTGAGCACCAGGTGCCTAGCGGCACGGCTGCCTCCAGCTCTCCTCCACAGCGCACTCTTGTTCACAACCTTCTCTGGTCCTGCTAACTTAGTGGGTAAATTATTCAGCAAACAGTGTCCCCACTTCCCTTTCAAGGGTCCTGCCCCAGATGCAGTAGGTGCTTTTCTGACACAGAACCGGGTATCTCACAGACCCCTCCTCTAAGCCCCTCACACCTTCCACAGCCTGCCCAGGCCAACACCCCAACATCCCAGCTCCTGGGGCAGAATTGGTATGGGGAGGGGAGCCCACTCCAGACTCACAGAATCAGAACCTCCAGGAGGGGCCTGGGAGTCCTGATGGTAACCAAGTCTTCCAGGTCGCGCTTTATCATCAGGGAATCAATGAGTCCACTGTCCTTCATCTGACAGATGGGGAAACAGGGGGCCCCAGCAGTGACTTGACCTCCCCTGACCATCCCAGACCACAGAGCAACCTCTCCTATATGAGAGGAACCCCCGCCCCCCAAGAAAACCCCAAACCAACTTCTGGAGGGCGGGTCCCTTGTAGTACAGGCTTCCCCCGCTAGGTGAGTATTCTAGTAACCCATCTGCATCAGTGTACCAGCTGGTGTTGTGAGAGGCTGCATCACCATTTGCAGAAGAAAGATCTCCACGTTGTGGCAAACAGATGACTGACTGGCTCTTCCACCATGACAATGCACCTGCCCACACCACGCTGAGTGTTCAGCAGTTTTGACCAACAACGGTGTAACCCCTGTGTCCTACCCTCCCTATTCACCTGATCTCGCCCGAATGACTTTTTTTGTTTCCCCGGATGAAAAAAGTGCTCAAAGGGAAATGTTATGCTGATGTGGAAGAGGTGTAACAAAAAATGAAGGAACACTAAAAGGCATCAAAATCAACAAGTTCATAAACTGTTTTGTGCAGTGGAAACAGCATCTCGATAGGTATAGTGCATCAGAGAGAACTCTGAAGGTGACTGAAGTTTAAACACGAAAGAATACACAATTTTTATACATAAACTCCATTTTTTTAAGGCTCCCTCCTCGTACATCATGAAGGAAGCAAACAGCCACCTGTAGAACAGGTAGAGGAGGCCAGAGCAAGGTGGGGCAGGTTAGGTACTGGGCGGGGAGTGGGGAGTGTCAGAGGACAAACACTACCTTCTTGTTCATTCTGCTCAGACCAGCCTCTGGAGAAACACAGCTGGGAAATGGGACACAGAGCTCACGCTTTCTCACCTCTGCCTCTCAAGAGCCCTGATGCTGACGCATAGAAAAGGTGACAATGAAACAGACAAAGAAGAAAACAAGCCTGCTTGGTCTCTGGGTCACAGGGTCCAGAGAATGCTCACAGGATGCCCCGGACAGAGAGGCACGCAGGACTGGGCTTCCCAGGTAGAGCCAGGCACGGAGGATGAGAGCCAACACGAGGGGCCCAGAAGGTCTCACTAGCATTCAATTTTGCCCCACACAACCCTGCTCAGACCCTGCTCAGACCCTCCCTGCCCCGCCTCCTCCCAGTCAGCTCAGCCAGTAGGTGGCCTAAGGCCTGGGTTTCCAAGCAGCGGCACACATACCCCCGGGGGTACATGCTGGGCCGTTCAGGGGTACGTGAAAAGTAACCAGTAACAATATTTACCTGTCTTACGAATATTGTAAAATTAAATCCATGATTTGTACTTTTAGTGTAGTACTTTTTTCTTCCCTGACTTATTATCTCATTTCCACTTTTTTACAGAACAATACTGTCAGTATTTAAAAACAGCTGTCTTAAAAGCAAGGGGTATAATTTATAGAAATGGGCTTAAAAGGGGTAGACAAGTGGGAAAAGTTTGGGAACCACTGGCCTAAGGCATTGAAGTGTGTCTCATGCTCACAGGACACACCCATTGATACTCCAACCTTTTCATTTTCATGTTTGCCTTACACACATGGCACACAGTTGGCATTTTTGTTAGGCTGCCTGAGTCTCCTAGGCATAGAACCAGCTTCTGTGCCAGTCAGGATAGGCTAGTGCATGCTGCAGTAACACCAACCGTTGTGAACTGTGCTTGATGCACCACTCAGGGTTTCGGGCCTGTGCAGTAGCCACCATCTCCAGTACCATCAGCTGTCCTGCCAGCCCCAGAGGCTCTTGCACTGGTGATTAAAAGCTGCAGCTGAATGTGAAACCCAGCATGCCACTCACAACCCACTGGCCAGAACTCATCTCGGGGCCCCGCCTCACAACCAGGGGTACAGGAAGGACAATCTGTCCAGGGCCAGCAGACAGATTGCTGGTGACCACAGCACCCGGAAGTACACATGCACAGCCACCAAGCTGGTGCCTGACGTTCCTCCATCAGAGTTTCGTCCCCTCCCCTCTCCTGTGACAAACCAAACTGCTCCTTTCATTTGTCATCTTCACCCCAGATGAAGGAAAACGTTCAGAGAAGACTTAGAAAGAGGAAACCATAAGGACAATCATTAACATGATTTTCAAAGACAACGACAAGGGACTTGATTACAATATGTAACAATACAATCTTACAATATATAACGACATTCAACATAAGGTTTGAACTGCTCCTGTCGGTTCACTTACATGTGAATTTCTTTCAATAAATATATTGGAAATATTTTTGTAAAATTGAGACAATTTGAAAAAACATGCGGATAAATCCTATGATTTTCTTTCTTTTTAAAATTTATTTATTGTTTAAGAGAAGGTGAGAGAGAAGAAAGGAGGGCTCAGAGTGGTCTCCATTGTTGTACATCATTAGTTGTGACACGGTTTCATTCCACACAGGTGGGTGTGGAACCACGTGGGGTGGGAACTGAACCAGGGGCCTTCCACACGGGAAGCGAGAACCTTTGCCATCATGCCCTGCCGGTGGGTGGTTACCAGTTGTGCATATGGGGTGCACGGGCCAGGACCAGTAACAAAACCCCAACCTTGCTATTGTGAGGCAAGTGCTCAACTGCTGAGCTACCCCGGCATTCCCCCTATGGTTTTCTTAATAACATTTTCTTTTCTCTAATTTACTTTATTGTAAGAATACAGTATATAATACATATAACACATAAAACATGTTAATACACTGTTTATGCTATTGGCAAGTCTTCCAGTCAAGAGCAGGTTATTAGCCGTTAAGTTTTGGGAGTGTCAAAAGTTACAATGAATTTTTGACTGTGGGAGGTTGGTGCTCCTAACCCTCACACTGTTCAAGGGTCAAATGCATAACATATATTTTATTTATGTATAACAGTAATTAAAGGCTTTATAGTGATGGCCACATGACAGACACTGGGTGCCACTGTGAGCCTAAGATGGAGAATGTACAAAGAAAATTTTCACGAATGAGTTTAACAACAGTTGGACCTTCCAATAGATCAAGGCTACACAGGGAGACCAGAAAAGGCCTACCGTGCAAGTGTGGCCCCCGGAAACCCAGCAAAGGCTGCTGGCATCCATTCTGCGACGATGTTTTGTGACTTCAACAAACCACCCCTTCCGCTTTGCCCAAAGAGAGAAGGGTGGAAGAGAAGTTGGAAAGGAAGCTCTGGGTGGGATAAAATAGGAACAAGAAATCACGTGTGCTGAGGCCAGGTAGAGGGGCAGAGGAGGGGCAAGGAGAGGCTGGAGAGCAGAGACACCACCCTTCTAAGGGGGCTCATCGCGAGGGGGATGTAGACCTGGGAAAAGAATCCAGGAAAGCAGACAGGACACTAGCATTTCTCCCTGGCTCGGAGCTGCAATATTCTGGCTGCTTCCACCACATCCCAAGATGTGCATGTATCTAGAGTATTTTATGAATGGGGCCTTCATGGAGTAAGCTCCCAGCTGTCTGCCAAGCTCAGAATATGGCAGAGTCTGGAAGCATCAAGACTCTGGCTAACTGTGAGCTAGCAATAGATCCCGTGTGAGGATAACTACTTTGCAAGCATTGAAATACAACAACAACATGAAAGTAAATAGACCTTTCCCTGAGCATCAAAAAGTCACTATGGCCCCTCAGGTTGCTCCAAGTTGGGGAAGCCAGGATGGCTCAGCAGGTTAAGTGCTCACTTTGCAGCTTCAGGGTCCGAGGATCGAATCCCAGCCCTGTTCGTGCGGACCCATATGCTGAACTGGGATGTGGCCCAAGTTCAGTTCTCACTGGTTCGACCCCCTGCTCGTGGGGGACATGCCTCCCATGCAGGAGGCCCCCACCCAGTTCCTGCCCTGTGTGGCCCATGCCCACCTGTGTGGAATTAACCTATGTCAAAAACTGATGACGTACAACTATGGAGACTGCTCTGGGCCCTCCCCCTTCTCTCTCTCTCTCTCTCTCTCTCTCTCTCTCTCTCTCTCTCTCTCTCTCTCTATCTCTCGGTCAAAAACACTAAAATCAATCTTTAAAAATAGATGCTCCAAGTTGTCCTTTGCAGATCAATCAATTCAACTAAAGTCTATAAACACATGTTGAGCACCAACTCTGCATCACGCTTGGCAAATACGAGAGCAAGGGCTTGTAAGGGAGGGTATCGGTCACGAACCCCTCTCTCAGTGAGCTCTTAGGTCCTGGGGAAGCAAACGTGTCCTCGTCTGCATAACCATACATGGGTTAAGCTACTGAAGTAGCAAGTCTGTGACCAGTGGTGGCCCAGAGCAAGGCAAGGCAACATGAACCCCGCTCGGGGATGGAATTGTGGGACCAGGGGAGGCTCCTGGAGGATCTGACAATTGAGTTGGGATTTATAAAATGAACATTTCGCCAACATGAGGTTGGGGTCTTGGCGGACAGGGCAAGTTTTATGGAGGATGTTACAAAACATGGAGAATCACAGAACCACGACACGCAACAGATGTGAGAACTAGATGCAAGTGTGAGAGGATGAGTTGGAAGAGATGAGCCTGGAGGTGTTGGCAGGAAAAGGGCTTTGTGTTGACCTTGACCTTGAAGGGCAGAGGGAGCCATGGGAGGGAGGTCAGGACACCATGAGAGGCTGAACCAACAGCCCAGGTGCGAGATGAGGGACTGAACCAAGGTAGTGGTGGTGGGCACTGAAGGGAGGCTACAGGTGTGCGAAGTATTTAAGAAGTGGGGCCCCTAGGTGATCAGACGATCAGCCAGAGGTGGACGCGTGGGTGGGAGGGGAAGGGAAGATGTGACGGAGCCTGAGGAAGGGCCGTGTGTCGTGAAGGGAGTGGTGCACAGGGCACAGACTACAGAGACCTGGGTACAGAAAACAGGGCACTGAAGGCCATGGGTCACTGGTGCACCAGCAGTGACCAGCTCAGTGGTTGGACCAAGAAGCTCCAAAGCACACCCAAAGCCAAACTTGCACCAAAGAAAGGTCATGGTCACTGCTTGGAGGTCTGCTGCTGGTCGGACCCACTGCAGCTTTCTGAATCCCCGCAAAACCATTCCATCTGAGAAGCATGCCCTGCAAATCCATGAGATGCACTGAACACTGTTACCAGCAGCCGGCGTTGGTCAACAGAAAGGGCCCGACTCTTCTCCATCCAACACTTCAAAAGTTGAACAAATTGGGCTACAAAGTTTTGCCTCATCTGCCACATTCACCTGACCTCTCACCAACCAACTACCATTTTTTCAAGCATCTTAACAACTTCTTGCAGTGAAAACGCGTCCACAACCAGCAAGATACAGATGCGGTAATGCTTTCCAGAGTCCATCCAATCCTGAAGCACGGATGTTTATGCTACAGGAACACACAAGCTTATTTCTCATTTGCAAAAATGTGTTGATTATAACGGTTCCTATTTTGATTAATAAAGATGTGTTTGAGCCTAGTTACAAAGGTTTAAAATTCACGTTCCGAACCCACAATAACTTTGGCACCAACCTAATATATGTCCCAGAAACCTGATTGTAAGGCGAAGCGGGGAAGATGGAGGATAGAGGGAGCCCAACGGTCACGGGTGTGTTTTCTTTTCAGGGGAGTGTGTGTCTATCCTGAGGGGAGGGGGCCAGTGGAAGGCACTAGAATTGGACGACGGGGCTGGGGGCAGGGGGCTCGTCAGTGGTGCCAGGAGTGGATGAGGCCTGCAATGCACATGGAAGGATAACCACGGGCAAGAGCCCAGGAACTGGGGACATCTGGTCTCCCTGTGTGAGGCACAACTCCTGAGGGATGGGCTCCAGAGTCACAGTTGACAGAACACACAACACACTGTTTTCATGTGATATTTTCATTTGTGTACAAGTCCCGGTTTCTCAAAGCGTTCTGGCTCACTCGTTGCTCACGATGATTCTGTGAGACAGGCACGAACAGTCCCAAGTGACAGATGAGGAAGCTGAGTTCAGAGAGGGCAGGTCACTCCCCCAGCCTCACAGAGTGAGTACCCAGGCTTCTGGGCTCCATATCTGCTGCTGCCCGAACTCCCAGCTCCCCCCTCTGTCTCAACTCTCAGATCCCACAGGAGGCTCCTGCTAACTCACCCGTACAGTCCACTGCTAAACAGAAAAATCCAAAGCACTCCTTTCGTTTTATTCAACCTTGCAAGATACAACCAGTAACAGGCCGACAATATAGCATAGCATTTGGCTAAGACACTTAAATGTTTCTCCTAGGTTCATAGGCTGCCCTTGAGTTCTGACAGACCTTCTCTGCCCTCCTCCTCTCCTCATGCCCTGTGCTGTGCCGTGGAGGGTGGGTCTCAACCCAGGGGCACACTGGGATCCTGTGGGAAGCCCTTAAAGAAACAACAAGCCCAGGCTGCTCCCAGGACCATGGGGTCAGAACAGCTGGGGGCGGGGACAGAAGAGGCATCCAAGGAGGCTGCACAGGGAGGTCTCAGAACCCCCCATCACATAAGCCCAGTACCTGGGCATGAAGCACCTGCCCTCAGTGGGAAAAACGAAGAGGTAAACTGGTTGAAACTAACCACCAGTGTATTCCAGCCCATGGACAAATGACCTCATCTCTCTTTACCTCAATCTCCTCTTCAAAATAATGGGACACTAATACTGATATGACCTTAGAGGGGAGTGTGCGACTGAATGAGTTCATCCATGCAAAGTGCTGGGAATGTGCCTGAAAGGTATTCACTCCTTGTCACTGATGTGCTTTTTGTGTTTTCTTCATGCTCCGGGGAGGGAGGGAGCCTGCAGCCCAGAGCAGCGGGAACACACCTTCTACAGGAGGCTGAGAGCTGAAGCATGAATATAGCTGGGAGGGGAGGGTGTCGTTCAAGAGGAAGACATGAGGATCCCGAGTCAGAATCTGGACTTTGATTTACTGTCAGGGAGCCTCCAAGTGTGAGGCCCACCCCATCCGGCCCCGGTTGAACTCCTGCTGCTACAAGATGGACCTCATTATTAAAGAAAAGGCCCCGCAGGAACCAAAACCAAACAACTCCACGCAACAGGAGTTCAGGGGACCTTTGGCTCCATCTCCAAGGCAATTGAAAAGAGCTCAAAACAGATTAAAATATGAGATGAATTCTGAAGCCCAGGAATGAGAGAAAATGAATCCTGTGTCTGAGAAGCCAATACGATTATTTCATTATTTGGTTAGAAAGTTAACATGTGCAGGAAATGTCAGATGCCTTCTCGAGATGGAGGGAGGTTGGGACAGCATGGCCATTAGGGGCATATTCTTTGTAATATTAAAAAATAGCTTTACTTCTGACTTGGTTTTCATAAGAAAGGGGGATGGGGAGGGGGGCAGAACGCTCTTCATAGGGTAGCCTGCCCTTCTAGCAGTCTGTGTGAGGTCTTTTTAAAGCACACATTCTACCCCTCAATTACACACCTCCTCCCAAAGTGCATCTGCCTTTTTAAAAGAACACCACCCCACACCCCAATAAAACTAAGCCCCATGGCTTCCCAGGGGAAGGGTGCCCTCCCCACCCTTCAAGCTCAGCCCAAACCAACCCCCATATAAAGCCCAGCCACCAGCAGCTGCTCCCTGCAGCCTCTCCTCATCTTTCCCACCCAGATTCACTCTTCTCCTCCCTGGGCAATTCCCACTCTTAGGTCTGTTCACTGTCCACGCCACCCTGGACCCCCATGGCCCCACCCCCATGCCCATCATTCACTAGTTCACTCAGTTATTTACTAAAAGATTCTTGGGTATCTACTTAGACGCTGAGCTAGGTGCTGGGGGCACAAAGACATGCAGGACCAAGGCTCTACCCACAGAGAACTGACAGTCTAATAAAGGAGACTGGAGTTTTTTGAGTTTCAGAGAGGCACAGGCTTGGCGGATGGGGGACAAGAAGGGTCATTACTCCTGACGGCAGGGCGAGGCAAATACATACATCATTCTTCCTTGATTCCATTTAAGTATAGGGAGTAAACCAGCAATTCTCAAAGTGGAGCGTGCACCAGAACTACCGGACCAGCTCGCTAAAACACAGCCCGATGGGCCCCACTCCAGTCTCCAATTCAGCAGGTCTGGGGTGGGGCCTAAGAACATATGTTTCCAGCAAGTTCCCAGGTGATGCTGAGACTGCTGGTCCAGGAACCACAGTCTGAGACCCACTCATGTAGATCATGTAACATCAATTTATAAAGAGCTGTCTCGTGCATTTTCATGGCTGTGTAATGTCCATCATTTGGATATACAGCCATGCATTTAACCAGTCCCCTGCAAAGAGGTTGTTTCCAACTTTTTGGTATTTCAAACAGCTGTACAGGGATTACACTTGCGCGTGTGTTATTTCACTCGTGTGGAAGTAGAGTTCTGGGCTAAAGTCTGGGTCAAAGGCTTCGTGCACTGACAATTTTGACAGATCCTGCCAGTCAGCTCTTGGAAGGAGCTCTTAGACTTCTGACTAAGCAGGCTTTTGAGCAGAAAACTGGTGAGGTCAGAGATGTGCTTTAGGAAAGTTAATCGGCCCCATGGTGAAGCATGGGCTAGACTGCAGAGCAGAGAGCCTACGGGAAAACCCCACTGTGGTAGAGAGGCTCTTGGGGCTCCTGAGAGCCCTGCCTCCTGCTGATCACGCCTTTGAGTAAGTCTCTCTCTTTGAGTGGGAGTGGGACCTGGGATTGACTTCTAACCAGTACACTATGGCCAAGGTGATGAGATGTCGCTCCTGTGACCACATTACAGTCTATAAGTCTCCACCTTGCTCATAGGCTACCACTCGAGGTTCTTTCTCCCTTTGGATTTGAATGAGCAAGATGCCATGAATCCCACTGAATGCTGCCATCAACCTCATGAAAAGGAAATGGGTCTTCCCCACTTGGGCCTCCAGATGAGAGACCAGCCCCGGATGACACCTTGACTGCAGCCTCATGAGACACCCTATGGCCATGACCCAGGTAAGCTGTGCTGGGACTCCTGGCCCACAGAACAATAGCTCCGTGAGGTAACAAATGTGTGTTCTTCTAAGCAATTAAGTTTGTAGGGATTTGTTGATCAGTAGGAGATAACTAAACAAACTTTTAGGAGGGTGCTCAAAAATAGGCTGTAATAGTGAGCACCTGAACAAAACAGGTGTCAAGGGCACAAGAGCAAACAGGGGTGAAAGGTGAATGCAGGAGGTAGTTCAGGTTCACGAGGAGCAGACAGCAGGACCTCCTACCATCAGGGGCCAAGACGGCTAGACAACATCTCTGCAACAGGCTCAGCCTATTTTTATGCCATCAAACCACAGAGCAGTCAAGGTGGGGAGGAGCGGACACCTTGCCGCTTTGTCCTCTCTGAACGTATTCCTGTCCTTGCAGGTGACTCCGAGGTTGCCTCAGCTCAGCCTCCCCAGGCCGCCAGCTGCCATCTGCAAGTTGCTGACAAGGCAGGTGAGCACCCACACAGAGAAGACCCACAATAAATCAAGGTGCCATTTCAAACGAGTGGGGACATCATGGACTTTTCAACTGATTGTGTAGAGAAAAGTCAGAAATCATCTGAAACAAACAAAAAAATTGGGTCACATGTATCAAGGACCTAAAAAAAAAATGAGATTGAAAAGAACTAGGAGAAAAATGTGGGAGGCTGTGTGTCATAATCTTGAACTAAGAAGGACTTTTAAAGCATGACCCAAATCCAAATGTCATTTTTATATAAAAGGCTACATCTGAGCTCAAAAAATTTTAAATATCTAACACCAGAAAATAAAGTTAATTGATAAATGAAAAATAGGAAAAAAATATTTGCAACATATGTGGTAGGCAGAGGGCTAATTTTCCTAACATAAATAATACGCACATGTGAACATGTGCAAGTCTGTAAGAAATGCCAACAACCCATTAGAGAAATGTACAATGAAAAAGAAATTAAGTTGTCAGTTCACAGAGCCAGAAACATAAATATATTTTAAACATTTGAAATGATGCTCACCCTCACACAGTGCAAGAAATGCAAATTAAAACTACAGTAAAACCCAGTTTTCATAGATCAGGTTGGTGAATATGTTTTAATATACACAGTGCTGATGGACCAGTGTGTATAACCACTCTCACCCTTGGCTGGTGAACGTTTAAATTGGTGCCACTACCATGTATGGAAAGGGAACACACACACACACAGGAGCATTCCTCTCTTGTTCTCTCTCTCTTTCTTTCTCTCTCTTTCTCTCTCTCTCTCTCTCTCTCTCTCTCTCTCTCTCTCTTTCT